>RDRW01000224.1:97500-253971 GCA_007896445.1 Puccinia hordei | reverse complement strand
CATAAACATTTTCATCAACCTGCCAGCCCAAACTTAGAACATTGATTGCTGGGACCTTTTACCTATCTGTAATAAAATCTTGAGATCCATGTATAAGCTGACACTCCCTTTCTCCATGCAGGGATTACACCCCGTATTTCATGTATCAGTACTCCACAAACACGACCCACAAAGTTACAGAGAGGTGGAAGCGGGACTGGAACCAATTATGTTGATGGTGATGGTGGGGAGGAGTGGGAGGTCAAGGAGGTACTGGAGTGTAGAAGGCGAAGCACCTTGTCAGATGGAAGGGCTTTGGGGCAGAGGAAAACTCATGGGAACCGGTGGGAAACCTGAAGAATTGTGAAGAATTGGTAGCGGGTTAACTCAAGATTTCTGGATGCGGCAGCCACTCATTGAGGCACACAGAGAAGGAAGTGAAGGACAAAATTGAAAAGAGGTGGATTTTTTTTCTCTTTTATTGGTGAATGAGTGGAGGATTAAGCATTAAAAGGGGGATGATTTCATGAGCTGTATTGTGGGCCCGCCCACACCATAGCCCCCACCATATGTACATAGTCTATCACATACATGTCACAGACAGGCCACTTATAGTCTGCCAGGATGAGGATCCACATCCTTTCCTCATCCTGCAATCTACATTATAGGATCCCAAAACCCCGAGTGCCTTCCTCTCCCCAGATCAGACCATAGCAACTATCCAGTAATTGTGATGATCCATCAGGTGAAAATGAGTGGCCATCCACCCTGAAAGAAGAAGAAAAATGAATTGGCACCAATTTTACACCTATGGAAGCTGCATTTGATTCTCCAGAAAATTCCAATAAATCCTTGCCTACATGAAACAAACCAGACCTTAATAAGGAGAAGAAAAGGGAATCAAACAGTGCCAATAACAATCCTACAATCCATTGATTTCAGGTCCAAATACCCCCAATCCTTTTGCACAATATAAAGAGTATGCATTGAAGAGGGGTTCAGGTAAGTTGGAAATGAAATCTTCCCTCTTGTATTATTTCACTGATGTGCTTCTTCAAATTAATTCATTATTAGGAATGGCCCAAGTGGCTTGTGACATCCTCAGTTTTGAGATGATGAAGTTTGGACCAGTCCAAGGGAGTATACCCCCTTCAACTGGAGGGATTCCCTCCAGTTGAAGAAGGTGTATACTCCCTTTTACCAGAGGGGTTCCCTCTGGTCAAGGCGTGCAGGGCTGCCCGCCCTTCCTATGTGTATAGGAGGGGTGTGTTTGTCAGACGCCCTGCCCAGGAGGGGGTGCGGGTCACCCACCCATCCTGGGAAAGGTGTGCCCCTGGCGTGGGTGTGTGTTTATCAATAACCAATTTGTTTGATAGTTTTTATCTTGCTAATGCAGTTTGAGGTACCCTGATGGTACCAAAATATGTTACAAAAATGCCCAATGGATATCCAGGACAGAGAATGTTAAATCACAAGCAGAAATAATACGGCCCAGGTACAGGTGGAATCCACTGAGGACTGCTGTGGAGCTGACCATTGAAGATTTGGTGAGCCTTCTATGGGATGGACCACTTTGTTGGAATGATTAAGTGTCTTTAATGGGTACACCATGAAATCCCAAAATTGTCTGTGGAATGCTTGGGAGTGCCCCCATGATCCACTTGGTGGAGACCAAAAGGTGGGCCATCAGGTCCTGGTCTGAGCTTGTGCAGGGCTATTCTGGGGAATCCATGCCCACATCAAGGTACTCACTGGGCTTATATATACACATACCCTTTTACCTACTTTTTTTGGGGGGTTTTCCCAGATTTCCAAGTGATCAATCACCAAGAGTTAAATTCTTAGTACTGCCTTAATAATCATTGAATTAACCTTCTATCTAGTATTTTTTTGATCTTGATAATTTCTTACCTTATTTTTCTACTAAACAATTGCTCTTAAACAAATGAAGAAAATATTTCCTCCTTATTGGTTAAACAAACCCTCCAATGACTTTTAGTAAAACAAACTTGCAGACCTATATTACAGGTTGGAGGTTTGCCTTAGACAAATTTATCCATTTTTACTAAATGTAGAGCTCGAGTCACATAATGCTCTAATTTTTACACTTAAACAAAGCTACTTCCTTGTTTCCTTTTTGGGGATAGGTTCACAAGATGATTCAGGCAGGGAGGTGAGGTCTCTGCTTTCAGGGAAAGCTGGGGATGGGTTGGAAAGGGATGGAAAGGGAGGAGGAGGGATTGATGCTGTCAAGATCCTAGTTTGAAACAGGTAATCTATTTGTTCTTCCAGCATCTGAAATAATCCAAAAAAATCAGTTTGATCTTGAATGGGGCAACTTGGGCGGAGAGGTGGTTCTTGCAGAAGACTAGGGTAACAAAGTGAAGGAGAAGGGGGAGGAGGCAGGGGGGGGGGGGGTGGTTGGATGGTGATCAAGTTGCTTGTTACAAAGTGCTTGCAGGACCAAGCAAAGGCAGCTTCTTTGTATTCTTTGACAGATAAAATCCATATTGGTTGGGAGGGGGAGTGATGCATCACATTGTGGGCTGTGGGCTTGCAGAGCAGAGGAGAAGGTTGTGTGCAATAAGGAGGGGAGATGATGATTGGTGAGAGAAATCCACTGCTCTGGTGGGTAATGTGGGAGAAAAGTGGGGGGTAGGGGGATGGAGAGGAAAAAGCCAGGGGTAAATCTTCCCGGCAGCTTTAGATGAGGAGGCCTTCAAATATGGAGACCGAGCAATTTTTTGCTTGTGGTCATAAATTGAAGGTACTGCAGTGCATTTTTGTTTTGAATGTCTACTGGTATTGGCATTTGAGAGTGAGTTGATTTATCTATTTATTTTTAGTGTTCACTTTCCTGTAGTGGGATGAGCCTTTGCAACAACTTAATATCTGTGAATATAAATGATAAATGAATATTCTAAACAGAAATAGGGAAAAAGTGTTGATCAGCAGAAAAAATGGGCGAAAAAAATGATCAAGAAGCAAGAACTAAATCGATTAATTAATTGATGATATGAGCTGATTCAAAAATGTCTTGTCTACATGTCAAAAAAAAAAAAAAAAAGTAAAAAAAAAGTAAACACAAACAAACAAACTAAAAACAAGAAAAACAGAAGAAGAAGAAAAAATAATAACATAATACTGAAACTGATAACAAGAGTTTCTTGACAGAGAAAGGTGGGAAAAAAAAACTATAATAAATAGAAGGCTATTACGTGACAAGATCAATCCGAAGGAGGAGGAAACGGGTGCGGGATATCAAGAGTGGGTGGGAGTTGGAGAGCGAGATGATCTGTGCATGGTGAGTCTTGAGGGCAAATGACGATGAAGTTTGTCGATTGGAGATTCAGGGCAATCGAGAAGGTCAGGATGATCGAGGACTTCTTGATGGAGTTGGGTGGAAAGGAGGAGTTGGCTATGATGAAGTTGTGGATTGTGTTGGTTGAGGGGGAAGAATTCGTTGACGTGTGGGGCGGGGGAGGTTTGAGGGGAAGGGACGTTGGAGAGCCAGTTTTCGATCTTTTTGTTTTTCCTTGTGACGACTCCTGTGGGAGCTGCCGGTCGTCTTGTCGAGCTTGAGCTGCGTGGGACAGAGAGCACCTGTTCGGGCGTCTGCACCCGACTATGCCGACCCTGGTGTGTTTCGATAGACTTGTTTAGGGCCACCAGTCGTTCCGAGATCACCGTTAGTGCGTCCTCCTCACAAGCCATGTCAGGCACCTCGAGTCGTTCGACGGCCGCCACCTTCTGCCGTCCGGGTTGACGTGACCGTGTTTGCTTGACGGGGGTAGCAGCAACGGGAACAACCATCTGGAAGACAATATCGGCCCCATCAGTCTTGACGACCTCGATGATCGAGTCGTGACTACTGTGGTGAATCGCCGGCTTGGATGTCTCCACCTCGGTCGGATTCGACACGCTCGTCGCCGTCGTCGGGCTTCCTGGATTGTCCGAAGAAGATCCATCACGACCATCCGAACGCGGCTCGCTTCCCGACCCCTCTCGTTCCCGACTCTGAATTATTATCTCCTGTCGGGTCCCCGGATCAGAATATTGGGTGGCAGGATTCTCGATCCGGGTCAATTGTTTAGAGCGTTCATCGATCTTTGGTACGTCACGGAAGCTATCTCCATCATGAGGCTAGTGGATGGGAAAACAAAGAAACGAGTCAGATTACAAAAGAGAGAGAAAGGGAAAGCCCAAATCTTTTTCGGATAAAGGTAAAGATGGAAGAGAGGAATAAAAGAAGATAGGGATATGGAGACTGACTGTAAGATCCGGTATCGATTTATTAACTTCCTTCAGCAGGGTATTAACCGAGAACCTGGATCCGATGTGATGATCCAAGTCAACAAAAGTAAGATTGACCTTGGGGGCGAGTTTCCTGGTCAACAGGCTGACGTTATCTTGATCTGAGACGGAAAGTTGCTGATTGGTGCGACTCTTGCTGGGAAGAAGGGCTGACATGGGCTGGATCATAGAATGAGAATGTGAGGAGCCAAGAGGTTGTAGGGTCCTGCGGCAAATTCATGATTACGACTAGTTCGGAGGGCTCGAGCCCATCATATGTATCGACCGTTCTAGGCCTACGAAGGTGGTTAAAGAGGCCGAGGTTCTTCATGGACGTCTTGCGCCTCTTGTGATCAGAGGACATGAGATCCATGGCTTGTAGGTCAGAATGGCTCGCATGGTGAACAAAGGGCTCCGTGGGAGCGTGGGGCGAAGGGTTCTGGGGGAGATCTGTCTCGGCAGGAGGAGAATCTGGAAAGACCAAGTCGGGGATCAGTTCTAGGGTATTCCGAAAGCGAATCTCCCGCTTGTTTTTGGTATTGGTAGATCCATCTGCCTGCTGCTCGTTTGAGTTGCTCATGGGGACATGCTGAAGCTTTCTGGGTTGGGTGTCTTGGCTGAGATCAGATTGAGTGGTGTTTCCGAGCCTCAACTGATTATTCTCAGCAGACACTTCTGAGCTGGAAGGGGTAGTAGATTCGAGCTGGGGTTGGGTTGACGTTTTGGAACTGGATTGTAGCCTATGAGGTTGTGTAGGGAGTGCGCTCTTGTCGGACTGACGACAAACTGGGAGCCAGTCAGGAAAGGTCTACCAGATACGACGGTGTCCTGGATCGAACGGGAGGGTGTGCGAGCCAGGTTGGCGACCATACCTAAGCTGGGCCGGCCTGCCGAGAAAGAGCGTGAGCGAGGCCGCTCACGTCTTCCTACTGGCTTTGGGGGACTCTCTTGATCATTGACGCTGTTGCGACGCTTGACGTTTGTAGAAGATACTCTAGCAGGACTCGTTACCGCCCCAGTACCCGTGAGGATCAAAGTCTCGGGTACCGGTAAAGAGATGTCCGGTTTGGATTTGGCTGCCACAGGTTTAGTTGCCTGAGCCAATGGGTGGAAAAATGGATACAAGGGAGGAACAAGATAATATTAGTATCATGATCACAGCAAGATGCATGGAAAGAAAAAAAGAAAGAGAGAGGAAAAGACTGACAGGTGAGAGCCAACGTTGGATCCAAGCAGCCTTTTTCTTTGGGCTCTCCCTTGGCCCATTAATAATATTTTGTGGTTCGGAAGAGGCAAGGGATGAGGGTACTGGTAGGCCAAGAGGGATTGATTTGTTAGGAAGGGGGGCGAATTTGATACGACCGTTGGATCTATCTACAACATGTCCTGCTGTCAAGATTGGCAGGGGGGAAGTTAGGTGGTGGGGGTGATTGATGAGAAGAGATCGATAAGCTTACCTGGTTCATGATGCATTGTTAGTGGTAAGCTGTCAGAGTCATTCTGTGGGGTGGGAGAGGAAGAGAGTAGAGGATGACGACGAAGGTAAGGGTTAGGGTTAATGTTTAAATCGGAGGAGAGGGCCTCTGAGAGTGGTTGTCTGATTGAGGATAGATTGTGATGATGAAGGGGATCAGGGCTAGTGCTAAGGTTATAACTGAGGCTCTGATAGTTTAACCTAGTGGGAGGTAACCGAGGGATTGGATTAGAGGTGGTTTCGACGAGGGATAGGTTACGAGGAGGGGTAAGGATGGCTTATTCGGTTGGGAGGGAGATCGAGATGGTCTATTGAACTTGAAGGAATGAGTGGGTAGGTGGTTGTAGGCTGAGTTAGTAGTAGTCGAGACAGGTTGATAGGCGCGAGGTAGGTTAGGTTGATGATGAGAATAGGAGGGTGTGGGTGAATGGATGGAGGGTGTTTGAGGAGGGGCAAGGATCCTAGTAGGATTTTTAGCGCGAAGACTGATGATTTCAGTTGTTGATGGTTGAGGTGATGGTGATAGTGAGATAGAGGGTCTATTACGAAGACTCATCTTCCTCAGATCGAGAGAGGTCATTCCGATGGTCTTGACCTCGGCACGACCGTTGATGGTGAGATGGTTCTTGTTGATAGGATTATTACCACCGATAGCGACGCCATAGAGTGAGACAGGTGTGAATAGGGCTTGAGTGGGTGAGGTATTGCCATTGGTTGTTAGGGGATCAGGGATATCGATGAGTTCTCCTGGGCGTAACCTACGAGGTGGTAATGGGAAGTTGACGGTGGTAGGTAGTGGGGGTGGTGAGTGAGAGGATGAAGTGGAAGGGGATAGTTGATGGTTTGAGTTAGAAGCTGATGGTCGTATTGGTAGTTCCTTGAGGGAGAGGAAGAGTGGGTCAAGCTCAGAGGCAGCAGACTCAGACCAGGTAGAAGACCTGGTACTATTACTCATCTATCTATTTAGATGGGTTTTTGTAAAAAAGGAAATTCAAGAAAGGGTTGTTTGGTAATTGGATTTTGGAGGACTTATAACAAGAGCGTTTGAAAGGTTGAGAGTTGGGTTGGCCAGCCAATGATTTTTATGTTGTAGTTGTTAGGAGGGAGGGAATATATGTGAGGCTTGAGTTTAGGTGATATTTATTTAAATACAAAAGTATGAGTTGCTCTTTACCTGGTGATGGATGATAATGGTAGTCAAGGTGAGCGATCTCAGCTACGAGTGGAGAACTAGATCACAGGGACGATGATGAGAGAAAGCTAACGCCACAGATTCTTATCGGTTGATCTTTTTTTTTTTTTTAAATAACTCCGACGATGAGCATTATTTATGTAACTTAAACATTTAAATATAAAACTTGAATAACAAAAACAAAAAATAACTTATCTTCCTAGTCAAGTTTCAGTTTGTTATAAAGGTGTTTAAACATTTAACCCTTTAAATAACACTGGAACTAAAAGTCCCATTAATTCCCTATAAGGGACTTCGTTCCAAATGGCCTGCAGGATCCTGAGAGCAAAATAACATCACACAACCTCTAACCGATACCAAATAATCATTTTACATAACCTGGCATCAAAACCATCACTTGGCTTCAACCTTCACCCTCCTCTCTACATCCTACCACCACCGGCTTAACACATCTGCCACAAGATCTGGATTTTAACAGAGTCTTCCGAATCACAAAAACCCCATACATAATATGTTGATTGTTTGTCCTAACAATATTTGAATTGAATTGATTCTTACCCAAGTACCATGATTCCCTGAACATCAAAACAAGCCTACAAGGAGAACCAAGACCATTAGGTTGGGTTTGGGTGATGGATTGATCGACTTATAAAAGATCATATGAATCTTTGGGCTCTAAATTCTCAGGATCCACGCCCAATTGATCAGGGTTTGGTGGGTGATTTGGGTTAGGGTTAGGTGGGTGATTTGGTGAGTGATTTGCAGGGAGGTTTGTGGTTGATGGGTAGGCAAAATGAAAAAAAAAAAAAACATTTCAATATGTACAAGTAAAATAAATAAAAAAGAACTGGTTTTTTTTTCAAAAAAAAAACCCCTCAAGCTGGGCAGAGGGAATGGGATAAATTCCCATGAAAGGCAGTAATTCTCAGGTTTTATGTGGTCCAGTTTTCAATCCTCAGCATGTTTACCACTAGGCTGCTGCTCACCGCCACCCCTTTTGTACCTGGGATCAATTCCCATGGGTTGAATTACACCACTAAAATCTGCCATGTTAGCAGGTGAAATTCAGTGTTAGCTTCTAATTCTCAAAGCTAACCTTGTGGGGAAAATTCAGCTAACTAGTGGTAAAAAAAAAAGAATCTAACAGCTAACACTCAGTGTAGCATAGCATTGGTCTGATGTTCATATGCTAATGGGTGGGGAACTTTAAAATCTGTTAGCAGCAAGAAAGATTGTGCTAATTTTTTAGAGTAGCAGGGATTCCACTACAGAAATATTGGTTAAGAAATATCTTTCCACACTAAATGTCAATTTAGAAAAGTGTAGCATCAGCTAAAACTTCAAATTTGCCACAGTGTTGGATCTAGTACTACCAACAGTCTTCCATCAATAATTTTCTCCATTACTCTCAATGATGTTTTAGTCATATCTTATCTGGAAAAAACTACAGAAGGGGATATTGAAACAAATATAGAACATGGCCCAGATGGCCACCAGTCTTTAGATCTCCAGTCTTTGACTTCCTCTTGCCTAAACACAGCTTTTGATTTTGACTACAAGGTAAAAACTCTGAACAGTAAGGTTTAAACCCCTACCAAAGACAAAAATATCCAGTGAAAAGGAGTACCTTCTGGCCAAGTAAGAGACCCAATAGGCTGAAATAAAATCTTCTGCAGGCAAGAAGCGCAAGGCCTCAAAATCAGGCAGTCCAAGCAAAAATTGGTAGTAAAACACAGGCTCAAAAATATCTGGTCCAGAGATTGAAACAGAAAACTTGGAAAATATAAAAATCCACATGAATAAAATATATCCATCATGACAGACATTTCCTCAGTTGATCCTGTTCAATATCAACATCACTGACTTTTTATATTTTTTTTTACATCTGAATTAACATTTTGGCCCATGTTATTATATCAGATGGAAAGATATGATATAAAACCAGTCACATGGATATCAAAAATGTTCAACTGATTTAATACAACTGATTAGGTAATGACATACAACCAAACCAATGTACAAAGGGGGATTTAGTTGATTGAAGCATGTGAGGAAAAGGAGATAAGTATCAAGGATAAATTTGACTATGTTTCAAAGATAATTTTGGGTAAAAAGAGTTCAAAGATACATTCAAAGGTTAAGATATGTGGACTCTAGGATACATTAGTACTCAGCCAGGATTATAGCTAGCTGAATGCTTAGTAGGAAACGTAAAACAATCATATATCAATTAACTGAAGAAAATAGAAATAGATGAAAGAGTACAAGAGCATTTATAGTTGAAAGCTGCTGCTATTGATGATTAGGTAGGAAAGAAAAATCAAAGACTAATGAGAGAGGGTGTACTTGGTGTTAGAGTTACAGAAATTATTGAATATTATCAGTAACATGAAGAAAAAAACATGATGATTGAATACAATATGTAGAATGTTGATGTAAACAACCTGAGAAAACAGTATTGACTGTGAGTTTATGGTTGTTGGAAGGATGATATTTCAATGATAATAGAAAGAAAGAAATTGAAGAACAAACCTGAGAAAAAAGTATTGACTGTGAGTTGATGGTTTTTGGAAGGATAAGGAAAAAGAGACCTTCCATAATGTAGACTCAGACTATAGAGAGAGAATTTGTAGAGATTTCACAACTAGTGATATTTACATGAAAGGTGAGAAGCACACTAGAATGAAATTGAAAAGTAGACTACATGATAGTGCCCTGGATACCTCAACATAGAATTACATGAACATGATGATCAAGAATTAGCTGTAAGATCAAATTTCATTTGTTTGAGGATGAGACTTTCCAGGTGGGATGCTTAAGTGTGAGGCTGTTAGAAAAGGTGTAGTGCCAAGATGA
This sequence comes from Puccinia hordei, assembly GCA_007896445.1. Classification (NCBI taxonomy): domain Eukaryota; kingdom Fungi; phylum Basidiomycota; class Pucciniomycetes; order Pucciniales; family Pucciniaceae; genus Puccinia; species Puccinia hordei. Next base: position 244,177 of record RDRW01000224.1, on the reverse strand, counting down.
AAGCCAGGGTTGATTCAAGCTGATCCATAAAAGGGTTATTGGATAGCATCAAAGCTGAATCAAATAATCAGAATTGGAATTCCCTAGATCTGAGAGCTGAAAAAGGCATTGTGTACTATTTGGTGTCATATCAGCATACTTGTTGATCTCCAAACTTCACAACTTGAACAAAATGCATGCATCCAACTCTTGGGACCCAAAGAACCATCCTCCAAACCAACAATTCTGTTCAACTCAGCAGGCTCAGTCCAACAGAACTCCTCTCAACCCCTTGTTCCAGAATAAAACATTGAACACTTTGGATATTGAAATGGAGCAAGATATTTCTCTGAATGAGAATAAATGAAATGTTCTTCATTTTCCAGTGAAGGTAGTAGATTTCATGTCATTTTTATGATGATGAGCCAAAAAGTGGCTTGGAGCTGTGTGCAGTGTATGTCACTCAACTTTTGGTAGCCAAACGCTCAAGTGATTTTGAGCACTGGTGAAGTTCAAAGTGATGTGTATCACCATATTTCAACGCACAACATAACATCACATCACTGCTCTCAAATGGGGCCTAGATATAATATCAGTTGTGGTAGATACAATACCAGTTTTTTCTGATATATTATGAGATTTTTTCAACTGATGTAATGAAAGATCTGGGAATCTGATACAATAATTTTTTCAGTTCTTGGGCCCAAGAAACCCTTGAAGATGCATCCATTTAAAACATGCATCAATATATTTATAATGAGACTTGTTTTTTTCCCTAATTCCTTTTATGTAGTGTTAACCATTTGAGTTTCTTCTCATATGAAAAGGGAGCCAGGAGTTACGCTGTAAGCCTTTCAATCAAGTATTGAATTTTATCTCCCAACAAGAGGACCAAAGCCAAACAGAAAATTGGACCCAGCACAGTAGAATCATTCAATGAACTCCTGGGTTCCCTCCAAGGGAAAATGAGGGCTTCCCAAGACCATTGTGCCAAACAAACCTCCTTAACACCAAAAAAATTGAACATTGAGGCTTAACTTGACTTCATCTCATTGAAGAATAAGCATCAGATGCTCAAGGGTTTTACTGAAAAAAACTTCTATCTCCCACAATTTTGTTGACTCATAAGGTTTAGTGTGCAAAGATGTCTTGGAAAATTTCTTGAACCTGGGTATACTCACTATGGGAATATAACTTTAAGGAAAGTCAAGGTTGCTACTGTCAGTAAGGGTGGCTTGGGCTCGATGGGGCAAGGGGAGGGGCAGACCTTTAAGGACAGTCAAGGTTGCTACTGTCAGTAAGGGTGGCTTGGGCTCGATGGGGCAAGGGGAGGGGCAGACCTAGGATAAAGAGAGAAGAAACAGATGATGTATTTCATGAGCAAAGAGTTAGAGGAAAGAAGATTGGGACAGAGAATAATGAGAAAGAGAAGATAGAGAATAATAACCTTTAAGGACAGTCAAGGTTGCTACTGTCAGTAAGGGTGGCTTGGGCTCGATGGGGCAAGGGGAGGGGCAGACCTAGGATAAAGAGAGCAGAAACAGATGAAAAAGAAGAAGTAGAACTGGAAACAACTAATGAGATAATATATGAAATGAGAGCTACAACGGGTGTCACAGGCGGCATGTCACACAGATTCCTCATTATTCCCACACTCACCCTTCTATTTGAAAACTCAATAAATTTAGCATTTGAATGCTTGAGGTTTTCCCTGGCAGATGGCTTAGACAGAATTATCAACAGAATACTGAAAATGTTGCTGAGAAAAACTGAAAGGAATTGGAACCTTGGCATTACAGACCAACAAGGAAAAAAACTGGGCTTGATGGCCATACAAACTAAATTGGGTACCTGGAACTGGAAGTAGAAAATGCAGCAAGAATTTGATGAAGACAACTTTGCTTATGATGAAAGGAAAGTCCATAAATGGGTTTGAACTCAAAGAGAAAGGCTGACAAGCTAGAAGCCTGAACTCAGTGACTAGTTGATTTGCAAAACAATCTTTGTAGTCTCTCTGAACATAAGGTGTTCCTCTGGTTGAAAAGAATGTTTAGTAGACTTTACCAGAGGAATGACTTATGGTTTAAGAGACTGCATAGTCTCCTTGACCACAAAAATTCCCTCTGGTTGAAGAGACTATGTATTCTATTGGACTGGAGAAATCATCTGGTTGAAGAGATTATGTAGTCTCTTCAACTGGAAGAAGTCCCTCTGGTTGAAGAGACTATGTAGTCTTTTTTACTGGAGAAATCCTCTGTTTGAAGAGACTATGTAATCTCTTCAACCACAAAAATTCCCTCCAGTAAAAGAGACTACATAGTCTCTTTGAATGGAGACTTTCCTTTGATTGAAGTGACTGTGTAGTCTCTACGACTGGAGGAAACCCATCTGATCAAAGAGACTACAGATCCTCATTGACTAGAAGGGTTTCCATTGGAGACTGTGTAGTCTTGATGACCAGAGGATGTACATCGTGTCCAAGAGACTACATAGTCTCTTGAACAAAGGAAATACCTCCAATGAAAGAGACTAAATGGTCTCTTTGACTTGAGGATTCTTCTGGTTGTAGGGTGAGAAGCCCAGATTCTGTAAGAAAACACAGATCTATCCAGGGATGTGCGGGTGCACACTGGTTTCACACACCAGTTGACGGGTGTATGACCTGTGTAAAAATCTCAGTCATTTCACACTTGTGACATCCCTCATCACTCCTTCATTCCCATGTTAATATTTTCAGCTTTCCTCAACACATCATTGATTCCAAAATTAACCCACATCTTGACTCAATCCCTCAATCATCTCAAATCAAACACTCACACACTCTACTCCACTTCCATCACATTCAATCTCAGTTCCTATTCCTATCTTTGATTATTTCTTTCTTCCTTTTTATACTTCAACTAAGTCCTTTTCTGTCTGGTGAGATCTTACTTAAACATCTTTGACTCCTTAGTCACTATTCTAAACTAACCTCTTCTTCCCAGTCCTTCATTTCTTTATCTTACTTCCTAGTTCTCACATCATAGCTGAAATACTATATGTGTCTCTTTTTTTTCTCAAATTTCCTTATCTTTACCCTCTTTCATTCTATGCTATTTTTACTTGTTCATTATCTCTAATTGTTTTTCTTTCCAAAAGTGTGTTGGCTCCATTTATTAAATAAACAGAAAATAAATATTCTTTTAACCTGCACACCCCTTCCTTCATGAGCGTGCATGTTTCATGCCCATCCAGAAGCATGAAAACAACCAAAAAAGGGTGTGAAGCGTGTATTCGCTTTTTGAAAATGGTTTGTGGGCTGCACACCCCTTGTTTGAAGGGCACACAGCCAGGGGTGTGAGGCCATGGGTCTGCATACAGCCAGGGGTGCGAGGCCAAGGGCATGAATCCAGGGGTGTGCGGGAAGGGGTGTGCATTTATCAATTCCCAATGAGAAAACCTAAAGTCACATCTAAATTCTATAATCCTTGTGATAGTACTAAGGCTGCGACCCAAACACATACCCCAAATGCATGCCCCAGGGCAGAAGCCCCGGGGTTCAGGGTTCAGGAAGTCATCTTGAGATGCCCTGAACCCCGGGGCATACCAGACACATGATATAGAGGGAATAAAGGTGTTTTATTTTTATTTTTTTTAACAATTTAATCAAGGTTTTTTTTTATACTTTTTTAACAATTTATTGTATGTACAATGTAGGAGATGCTGAAATTGAAGTTAAAGAGAAAAAACCCCACTATATTGCACCATTAAATGTGGCATACCATTCCTTCAAACAGATGAGCTGTTCAATGCTCTTAGGCTTGAGCGCCAAACATTGCCAAGAAACAATTTGGCGACCTTTTGAGAACACCCCCTCCAAAGCTGCACTAGTAGCTGGAATGGCTAGGAATTGGTGTGCCATCTCAGAAAGTAGTGGATATGTTTTATGACAGCTGGCCCAATAAGTCAGTGGCTTGACGCCTTTGGGCTCAACATCTTCTTTCAGATATTGTGTGATCTTGGCTTCTATCCCTTTGGCGGGGGTGACAGTTTGATAAAGAGCTCTGGAGAAGAAGCTTTTTGGTTTTTAGGTGAAACTTGATGGAGTTGTATCTTTGGAGGCATCAGAACCCAAAGTATTGTTGGTAAAGTCGTTCTTGAATTGTATTGCTGTTGATTCAAAAAAAAAATTGCACATCATTCACGGATAAACCATACTTCTCCTTGATGAAATATATGTTTTCTGTCCAGAATGCTAATTTGAAAGTTGGGTCAAGAATCATTGCACAGATATATACAGGCTTCTTGAGTGCGTCTTCAATGTATTGATTGATTTTATTGTACATTAGATTGGCTGCCACAACAAGTTGTGCTTGTTCATAGAGACCTTGTTGGACTTTGTGAAGATGCTCAATAAGAACTATGTAGACTGGAAGTGTGGTGTTCAAGGTTGGGTACTTGGATGCGCAGAGAATTTCTGTTGCTTTGCTCAGTGGTTCAAGCAAGTCCATTATATTTTTAGCTTGATCCCACTCAGCCGAACTTAATTGATAGCCCCAAGTTTCATTATCCTGGCAGAAATGGTTACACAATGGCCAGAGTTGAATTGCTTGTTGAAACATGGGGTAAGTTGAGTTCCAACGTGTAGCAAAATCCATCTTCAGAAACTTGATTCCTTTCTCACAAAGTTCCGGCTGGGAAAAGCTTACAACCTTCTCAAATTGTTCACGGCCCTGAGGAGAAAGTCGGGCATAAGTGCTTAACCCATGTATTTGTTTGAGGATTGTCTTGGAATTGATATTGATTCCATCGGGCTCGCTTGTAACATAAGATAGCTGCATACAAGTATTGGCTGCCAGTAAATAAGAATCTTTGTCTTTGTAAAGGTTTCCCATAGAAAGCTCTTGACCATTGTCATCTTCCTCCAATGATCCAAGAGCAGAAAGACTGTATTTTGCGGTGAGATTGATTACATGGGCAACACATCCCAGAAGGTGATTGGATGTCTTAAACAAGGTTATTTGAAGTTCAACATTGCGAGCCATCTTGTTGTTTGTTGATGTGTTATCAGAGGTTATTTTATGAAGTTTATTGATGCAGTTGTAGGTATCAAGAACTTCGTAAAACCAATCAGCAAACATTTTGCCAGTATGTGTGCCTTGATAAAAAAAGAAGATGATTCAGTGATTCAGTGCAGTGATTGCTTTATTTGAGGTTTTATCAAGTAATCTAACCTTGAACATGAGGTATGGCCAGTGTTAGTTCCTTCATATGAAAGCTTGCATCAATAAAATGAGCGGTCACAGCCATGAAAGCAGTACAATTTGGTGTGGTCCATGCGTCTTGAGTAAAACTGATAGACGATTGATTTGAAAGGTATTGAAGCTTGATTATTTCCTGTGTATGAAGATATTTGCATGCCAGCTGAGTCGGAATTCCCTCTTGGAAACTATGATTCATCAATGGAACGGCGCCTTCATTGAGAAGTCAAACAAAATCACAAAATGACTTTTGCTCAACTACAGAGAAGGAAAGATCACACTCGGAAATAAAATAAACCAAAACTGTCTTCAGGGAATCATTGTTGAGCTCGGGCTGCTCATCAATGATGGAGGAGTCAGCCACTTGCAGACAAAATACATGAAATTGGATTAAATTGAGACAGGCTTACCTTTGCAATTGATTCACTGGTCCTCATCCACTTATTGAGATCAACATGTTTTGAACCTTTTGTCTTTTTCAGAATTTTTGGGTTGGCTAAGTGATGGATTGGTAAGAGGTGTCCATGTAAGTTCTTTGTACTTTGGCTTTTGTCTTGTTTCAAGCGTATCCCACATATCTGTCCATCTTTTCAAACAACTTGACAAATGGCCTCACTGGCCTCCTTGTTGTCTTTGAAATGTGTCCAAACCCAACTTCTCTTGAGGTTTTGAGATTGAGTGACACTGCTGCATTTGTCATTACTGGAATCTTCACTGTTGTCCTCATCAGCATCAATCATGACTGTGTTGGTGGCCGTGGATTGGATTTCAGCATCTCTAGCAGGATTTGATCTTCTTGAAGTGGCTGGTTTTTTTGTTCTTGGCTTGGAGGGCTGATTAGTTGATCCCTTGTGCTTCATGTTGGGACTTAGGAGGAATTTTTCGGAAATTTGACAATTGGTGTGAACAAAAACTTGGGCCACCAAAAGAACAACCTGTCAACCCGGGGCTTGGGGCATGAATCGGGCAAATCAGGGTTTGGGGTTTGGGCAGAGCCTCATGCTCTGACCTGAACCCCGGGTCGCAGCCTTAGATAGTACCAACCAGAGAAACACAGCTGGTTAACAGTGTGAAATTCTCTCAAAAGAAAATTATAACCTTGGCCAATCATCCAACAAGAAAAAATTTAATTTCCACTTTTGGAATCAAGCTGGCCACTTCTCAAGAGGATGTAACAAGAGACAGCACAGTACTAACAGGATAGGAGTAGAGCCTGATGATAATCCCAAAGAAGATAAAATTGATCAATATCAAAGAGGATAATCTGAAAATGAAGGTGAAGAAGAGAATCATATAAATTATTCAAAAACTGTTTTATTTCTTGTAATCTAAAACCAGATACTATAACAAATAAGATGAAGAATTTAATTAGAAAGAGAAATTATGAGAAAGAATACTGAGAAGATAGGATTTTAAGGACTAGTTATGAAGGAAAATATATGAAGAGGATAAGAAGATTCTGATGAAGAGAAAAGAGATTAAATAAAAAATAAAGAAGAGTTCAGCAAAGGCAAATTCATTAAGCAAACAAGGAAAGTGAAAATAAGATAAGAGACGTGGATTTGAGAAAGGAATACTGACTTGATGTTGAGAGTAGTAAATAGATTTTGAGAAAGATAGTTGAGATAATTCAGGTAGATAAGTAGCTTGTTGATGTAGATTTATTTGTATAGAGATTTCTGCGAGTAGTGAATTGTAAACAATGATAGGATTGGGAAGTGAAAGCGGTAGATGGAAGTTAATAGGATAAATGTCAGCTATGTGTATGAAACACTGGCTTAATGTCTATAAAAATCCAGGTACTATCACTGTGCTGAAAGGTTATCAGAATAATCACAAGTATTATTCTCTCTCTATAGTGTCCAAACTATGCACAGAGGAGAACCTAAACTCCTTATAATTGTCTATTTGATATACAAATGAGTCAATCAGGAGAAGACTAACAGCTAACCATATAGGTTTGGCTGTCTTTCTGTCTTTTTGAGAGTAATATAACAATATAAATTGTTACTAAGCATCTGGCAAGCACTTGAGCTGATCTGTCAGAGGTGGTAGTCTTGCAACAACTGCTTTATAAGGAATAGTCCAAGGTCTAAGATGGGGATGTTCTAAGATAGCTTGATAACTAGTCCAGTAAATAAGGTGGGTTGGATAATAAAGGAATAACACTACTCTAAACGTAGGAGGAGAATATTCAGTGTACTTACTAATGTGGTACTGGGGGAATATGCTAAGGATCCAATCCTAGGCCAGGAAATGGCCTCCTTTTATATTCTAGAGGTCTTCAGGGGAAGGTTCTAGAATGTTGTTGTATATTCTGCTCTAATGTATTACAATTCAAATGCACTATGATGCAATGTGAATTGTATTGAATTGAGCACAGTATTGTCTATGTCCCCATGACCTCATGACATGTATGTATAACCAATCACATCATGGGCCAGTTCATTTAATAGAACAATACTGGGAAATTACCACACACTTAGGTAATTTCTTTCTTATTAGCATAATTTTATTAGGGAATTAATAAAAAAAACCCAGTTTTTCCGCGTTTACACCCAGTTTTACGCAGCGGCGACGTCCAAATTGCTGCGCAGTACACCCGGTTTTCCGCGTTTACACCCGGTGTTTTTATTTAATTTTTTGCGGGCGGATTTTCATTATTTTTCAAAATTGTAAATTTATTTATTACACTTACAGGGGTGTACAATTTTATGGTAATTTTTATTTTGCAAAAAAACTATGGCTTCTATTTTTTTTGGCCAATCCACCCGGTTTTTTCATAAAAACTCCCCACAGCTTAATTTCCAGGATTTCTCAACATTTTGAATTTTTTTAAAGCACTTTGAGGGGTTTAGAATTTAATGTGACTACCAGTTTTTTTTTTAAATCACTGGTTGGATTTTTATGATTTTTGGACTCAATTTATTTCCAAACACCTTCACGTCTGTCTTTCAAGATATTTAGGGAGTTTTTAAATGGATTCATACACTTTAGAGGGTGAAGAATTCATTGGAAACAAATACGGATTATAAAATTAACTCATTATCAGATTTCATGACAAAGAAATGGAAATATAATGATACACAGTGGTATGGTACATTGTATGATGCTTTGGAGTGTAACATGTAAGATAATTATTACACATTACATATGGGTTCAGGAATGTAATTCAGGCGTAAATTCACCATTTGTAAGCATTTTCTAGTTGTTATCAGTAGTGGTAATAACAATTTCTCTTTCTTATACTTATCATGTGTGTGCGCATTCTTAGTCTGTACCAATGTCTCTTTGTTGTTTATTACATTTATTATTTATTAATAAATTATTAACTTTCAATTATGTCTCTTGCTTTTTATTTTATTTATTTATTTTATTCATTTCATTTCATTTATTCTATTCATTTTATTTTGTTTTACTTATTTGTTTTATTTGTTTTAAATAAAATTTTGAATGAGGATGATTGGGGAGGTTGCTTTATTCATAAATGATTAACTTGAAATTATGTCTCTTTCTTTTAATTAATTAATTTATTTTATTCATTTCATTCATTCTTATTTATTTAATTTTATATTATTTAATTTTGTTTATTTTACTTGTTTTACTTATTTAAAATGCCGCTGTGGTGTGCTAAATGTGTTCAAGTATCAAAATTACATAAAAGCATAGTGTTATGTCAAAAAGGAGGGATATTACTAATTTTTTTATGGACAAATTGGATTCTGCCGGGTATTTAACCCATAGCCACTCTCTGAACAACCGCAGGGCCAGTTGCACTTAGAAAAAACCCAGTCAGGATAAAATCAGTTTTGTTTAAACTATAAGTACATAGTTAGAGTTTAATGTATAGTCACACATCACATGTATAGTCACACGTAGAGTCACATGTATAGTCACATGATTCATCACATGCTTGTCTAGGACTCACCAGCTAAAATGCCTCATATTTTTACTCACCAGCTAAAATGCCTCATATTTTACTATATAAAGGGGAGGTTGTTCCCCCCAAGAAGGAAAATCATGCCAGTTTTTGGGAAGTAATTCTATTTTGTAGTTGCACAAAAACTCATAGCATCCAGTAGTGATCTCAATCAAGGTTGCCCCTTTGTGGTGTGCTCTTAAGAAAAAAGCAAAAGTGTTTTCATCACTTTGCTCTCTTAGCTGAAGGTTAAGAAAGAAGGAAATACAACTTGAATAGTTCACATTGATTCATCATCCACCCCAGAACATACATATCTTTGCTCTGCTAAACAAACATCTGATCTAAGTCTGAAAGGGATTGCTACTCATAGTTTTCTCTATCATAAAGTCTTACGCCACAACAATAAATACATTTTGTTGTAAGAATTCTGTGTAGTATAACAGAGGGGCAGGTCTTTCAAACCACCCGTAACAGTAGTATTACCTAGTTGGAATAGTCTATTGTTATTTCCCCCTCACAGAACTGCCATCCGTCCCCAAGGAGTTCTCACACCGCCCTCCATAATTTTATTTTATTTTATTTTATTTATTTTCCTTGTTTTAATTGTTTATTTTATTTGTTTTAAATAAAATATTAAATGAGTATGATTGGGGAGGTCACGCGCATCAAGTGCTGCCCTCCACATGCTATTTGCTTAAAAATTAAAAATTAAAAAAAACCGGGTGTAAATGCAGAAAACGGGGTGCACTGCGCAGCCGCAGCTGCACAGAAAACCGGGTGTAAACGCGGAAAAAACGGGTTTTTTTATTAATGCCCTTATGCAAATAAGATTATTGTCTCTCAGCTTTTATGACAATACTTTCTAATCCATAATTTATACTTTTTATTCCCTTTTTATTAAAGTATCTTTGTTGTATGATAAAGTAGTAGAAGGAGTAGGAATTTGGTGGTGGTTTGAGTGAGCTACCCCACTTAATTTTACATTCTGAGTTGATTGATATAATAATATTTTATGATATGTTATTATTTACATTATTAATACATTACTTTTATTGTATTTTATAGTTTAGTCAGTTCTTAGGATACTCTGAAGTATCTCTAGGGCTGCCAATAAAGGATTAGTCGATGATTAATAAGATAAAGGAGTTGTTGACAAAGATGGACAGGAGATGGAGAAATAGATAAAAGGATAGTGGAGAAGAGGAATAGTGAGGGATTGAGGAGATAGGAATGATTGAGGAGATAATAGTAGTGGTAGATGAGTGTGAGGAGTGATTAAGGATGTGTAGTCAAGGAATAAAATGGAGTGTATTAAAGGAAGAATTTTGTGGTAAACTGGGAATCAAGTGGTGAACTGATAATTAATTATAGAGGGAGAATTACCCGGAAACCCGGGGAGGAATACAGGGGTCTAGAATTTGAATCAAGTCACTTTCACTCAAATTTCAACATAAATGATCATATGGTCTTTAGCCATGGATAATGGTACCTTCAACTTGAGAGAATATTATAGTTCTTGCTATCTGGTTTTATTTCCTACAGAAATTTAGAAAAAATTGGTGGTAGGGAATGTCAGACTTAGAGTCAGTGCTGCTGACCTTGTTCTATTATTATCTCCAACCTAGTCAAAATTGTCTTATATCTTTTTAAGGTTACACCAGGAAAAATTAATTGTCACCTGACATCTGGTGACATCACAAAACAATGGCTTTAGCTTTGTCCTAGCTCTGGTTCCACTCCAACTAGGCTACAATGGCCCCTTTATGTCCTATAAAGGGCTGTACACACTGCGAAATGGGTTGTATTGCTTACAACCCCCCGCGGTAACGTCGGCCGGAGCCGACCGATATAAGATCGGTCTGCGAAACCGATCTTGTATCGGCTGAGCTTAAATGTATTGGGAGGCTCAGCCGATACAAGATCGGTTTTTGCAGACCAATCTTATGTCGGTCGGCTCCGGCCGACGTTACCGCGGGGGGTTGTAGGCGATACAACCCTCTTCGCAGTGACATCAGGAAAACTGTACTACTGATGGGTAGCTCATTGTACCTAGGCTGATGTCACCTGTAGTCTAGTGACAATTGATTTTTCCTGGTGTTAAGTTTGACTCTTGTTGTGAATTCAAATTACATTTCGTTATTGTTGTAATGCTGTCTGCTCATCCCCAAAAGACCTTTTATTCCTGAATAAAGTAGTACATGATTGGTTTGGCCTGAGAATTTATTATTTATTATACATATTGTTTTTCTCTAACTCATCATACTCTTGTAGAAATTGATACCTGAATTTGTAGATGTTTTTTAGTGACTCAATCATACTCTAAATAATTTGAATCTCTTTTGACTTTTTCCTTACATGTTCCTTGTTTCTGTATTCATTATACTTTCTATCTTATTCATCATTACTGAGTTGCCTGTTAGTCTGCTACAATGGTGTATCCCCAGTTTAACCACAACCACTACCAACCCACACTCTGGCAGTCACTAGCGTCTGGATCCTAGATGGTAAAGGCAGCACTCTAACATGTGTCACAGCTTAGCTGAGGTTGTGAGTTCAAAACTCACCAGACACATCTTCATTTTACAGTCTCTACAACTATATGTTTACCACAACTTGACTCACTTGTATCTAGACTATAAATAAATAGTATAGTACTAGTAATAACAAACCTATTAGTTCTCCTCAGTTTAACCAAGTTACCACTCTGAGTCACCCTTGAGCCAATGCATAAATTCACCTTATTATTTCTTACATTATTTAATTGATTTTCTAACACTTGTACAAGTTGATGCTCAGTCTTCAGTAAGAATATTTGTTCATAGACTTCTTTATTCTTGAGGTGAAACTGACTGGGAAAGTGATACAGGGCCAGCCAACCACATGGGACTTGGTGCAATGGTACTAGATTGATTGTGGAAAAACTAGGCCCAAATGTAATTTACACAAAGGTAAACTCCAGAAATAGAGTCAACAACTTGGTGGCCATACCATGCATTCCCTTCATATCAGACTCTGATGAGTCTGGATTGCCTGTCAAGCTCATATGAAAACAATAGCACGGTTCACGTATGCTAAAGATCAACAACACATCAACAAATTTTAACCCCGTTGCAATAAGGTTTAGCCAAAATACATCCCTGCCTGTGTATCTATTGCCACCCAATTTGTTGAGCTATAACACCCCCGCCACTCTGTAATTACCCGTTGCTCCTATCTCCAGTTCTGGCCCCACCAGTTTAGATTTTTTGATACACTCTCAGAAAGCTTCCTCAAACACTCTCACCCTGTAGATTGTTCCAAATATTTTGAGCACCTTTAATCTTACAGCGAGTAAGCCCAGCATTGAGATTGTTGTCCAACGCCACCATGTAATGAAAAAAAATGCAGAGGACTTGTTGCCTTTTGGATAGTTGTTGCATTTTGATCTGAAAGGGCTGTGTCGTGTTGTGTGGTCAAGTAGTGGAGTCAAGTCAAGTAGGGTCACCAAGGTGTACAAAAGTACAACTCGGGGGGTTCAGCAAAATGAACAGGCTTGTTGATGGGGTGTTGATGTTTATTAAAAAATTGTTGATGTTTAATTAAGAAAAGGTTAAAATTTCTTTACGTGAACCGTGCTAATTCCCTGTAAATCTTGCTTTTTCACTAACAACAAACAAAGCTCAAGGTCAGACAATTGGGAATGTAGGTATTATACTTCATGATTCTCTATTTAGACATGATGGACTCAATAGGGGGTATCAAAGTTAAAATGAAACCCGCCAAAAAAATGGCGGGTTTCAGCCAAATTTGCCATTTCAAATCCGCCATTATTCTGGCAAAAAAACTAGGTTATTTCGTTGGGAGATTGGAACGTCTCGGTCCGAATGGACCAGCTTGAAGCACTCAAGAAGATCAATGCCAATCAACCGATCTCAGCCTATAACCTCGATGCAACCAAACCTAAAGATGTCTACTTACTTTCTGATCTTGTCTCAAATGCTGAACTGAATTTGATCCCATTGGCTCCGATTCTCAAGGCTGGTACTGCTCGAGAAGCTGCAGGTCTCTTACCTTCAGCTCATTTGAGATATGTGACTAATCAACTCGAGGCGCTTTGGAAACGATTTTTTATCAACAACCGTTCCGATTGACCCAATCATCAAATGACGCCGAAAATGAATAGGTGGTAGGCTTCTTCTTTTCATCTATATGGAAATACAACCGCGATTTGTTTCAACAAAATGTCATGGACCTGTGTCACCAAACCCGCATCAATTCAAATGCATCTACATCAGTATTGATTCAAGCAAACAGGATTTCAACAAGTCGACTAAAGAGAAACCATGGGTGAATATGATTTGGGAGGACGGCAGCAAGTTGAGTGTTGATTACCTGATCATTTTGAGCATATCACAGATCAATCCTTCTCATCGACTTGATGCTCACTGATTTTAAAAGCATGGAGGAAGAGAGGCCAGCTAAAGGCCAGCTAAACTAGAGAAAGTTGATTTTATCACGCCGATCAAACAAGAACTAGTCAAGAAGATTCTTTCAGGGAAAGTGGACCTGCTGCAAGACCCGCGACCGCTGTCACAGGTGGGCTTGTGCTCGGGCCTCGACGTCCTCTTTGCACCAACGCTGATGGTATACCATCTTGATTCGAAGACGTGGCTGGACTCTAAAGTCTTGCATGCGGCGATTGGCTCGAGGGAGAAACGCGAAGTGGCCTTGGAAAAGTGGGAGAAGGGGGAATGATTGACGTGCGTGAGTGTCTCTCCTCATCAATTTTTTTCCACTTCTATTGATTGGTTTGCTCATGGTCTCTTGTAGAACGACCGAGTTGAAGACTGCTGTTGTTTCTGCCCAAGGGGCCCAAAAGAATTGCGTTCACCCAACCACTCGACTCGTCCACCCAACCGAAGTCAATTGTGTCCACCCACCCAGTAAATCTCATGAACCAGCCAAACGATTCCAACTCAACCAGCCTTCCGAGTCCCAACATCATCTGGAGAGCACTGGGCCGTCTGAGGAGCGCACGACTTGTCAGGTCTCCCAGTGCTCAAATGATGGTGCTTGGGGCAAGCCAGCCAAACAAGTGGGCTCTGCGGGTTCAACCTCCATTCCATCTCAACCAAAGAAGTGCTACTTTTCACCTCCAAAGTATGTGTCTGGAACTGCCAAGCACATTGCCAAGCTGCAGATGAGATAATTCAATGCGTTCTTCAATGGTTGGCCAGGTAAGAAGTGTTTTCCGAAGCGGGAGCAGAACCTTTATTATTTGTTTTGTATATCAATCAATCAGGGGATATCAAAGTTAAGAAACAAAGTGGGAGCAGCACCTTTATTATTCTTTTTGTATATAAATTGATTCTCCCATAGCCTACAAAGAAAAGATTTTCTAGTCAACGAATTGCTGCTCCATTTCCATTACTACCAAATCAAGACAAAGCTATTCCAAGTTGGATTGCTGGATCTCTCTGAGGGTTTCTTGAGTTGTTCTGGAACACTGGGTTATGCTCAATCATTTCCACTAGAATCATGAAGGAAGCAAGCGTGGTCCGAAACAGTTGGCAAAAACTGGAATCTGGGAGTTGATGAAGTTTTTGCCGTTCATAGTGGGGATGGTGCAAAGTGTGTATGCAAGGGGTTGTATATCGCTTCAGAAGACAGTGACTGATGAGTAAGAAATCAAATTCCAAGTCAGAATCTCAATTGGATTCAATACACATCAAAAACTTGGTTAGTTGTAAAGATTTTTCAAGGTGTTTTTTGTTTGAGGCCTTGGGCATGATTGACTTAGTCTTAGATATGTGGAGGATGTTGATTGATGGAGTGGATTGTGATTTATTTGCTGCCAAGGATGTGATTGATGAAGTGGATTTTGATTGATTTGGTCCCAAGGATGTTGTTGATCAATGAGGTCTAGTGAAAATTTTTGGGGGTCCCCAGACTTGGAAATGGCGGGTTTCATGCTGAATTCCGCCATTTTTCTTTTTTGAAACACACCTACCCTGGGGTAGGTGTGTTTCAAAAACCTGCCATTAAAAATGGCGGATTTGAAATGGCGGATTTCTTAACTTTGATACCCCCTAATGTTGCATTGTCACAAAGTAAGTCCAGCCATACTACAAAATTAAGGTAGTTATTGAAGAGCTGAGATATCAGGATGATGGTAGATGAGATGGAAAACTCCAAGGGAAGAATAAGATTACATATTATGTAGAGTTTATATACGTGAGCTTATGTACTTGGGTTGATGAGAAGAAATGTGTAAATACATAGTGATGCTAAATAATGATGTAATAAATTTATGTAAAACCACGGTAATTATGTAAGTCCTAAAGTGACATGTCATAACAGTTATCCCTCAACCTGGAATTGGGCCTCCTTCAGATGAAACATCAAAAATTGTTTACAAAGAAGTTCTTTCAAATGTTCAGGGGCAATAGTCATATTCATTCTTTTGAATTCCCATCCACTCTTTTTTGGTTTTGTTTTATGATTATAATGTGCAATTTTATCTTTCACCTTATCTCTCCAAAAATGCAAATTTATGCACCCTTCAACAACTCATCAAGCCCCCTTTTCTAGAATTCCCTCCCCCAATCCCCAAAATAATTGGGGGCTATGCCCCCGTATTTGCATACACGTATAGACAACACTAGTCCTCCAAAATCAAGGTTTGAACCCGGGGAGATTTGTGGAGTGAATGTTGAGGATGTGACAGTTGCTTGACAGTCGCTCCGAAAAAGCTTTCCACTGGCACTGACAGTTTGCTGACTCAAGCCGATCACATTCGACTGGGCTCCTATTGACCATCAACTGTCACCCTCTTCACGCCACCACCACTACCACCACCACCACCACCACCAGCAAACTCAAATCTTGAACACAAAAAACAAAAAACAGTACATACAAGTATCATGGCTGGCATCGGCATCGCCAATCTACCCAACCAGAGACATAAGATCATCTCGCAAGCGGGTGGTCATTTCACTCTTATGGTTGTCGGCGAATCCGGCCTGGGAAAGACCACTCTGATCAATACTCTCTTCTCCACCGAGTTAGCTATGCTAAAAGACTATCGTCGTCGATTTGCTAAACAACTCGACAAGACTACCGAGATAGGTGAGTAAGATAATAAGTGATCGGGTTTCAACTCTGATCAAATTTGCAAAGTAAGACGAAGCAGGACTCTAATCATACGATCCTAACAACAAACAGATATTATCAAGGCGGAATTAGAAGAAAAAGCCTTTAGGGTCCAGTTGACTGTCATCGATACTCCTGGCTTCGGCGATTACGTTAACAATCGGGACAGTTGGGTTCCAATTATCGATTTCATAGACGATCAGCATGAGTCATTTATGCGCCAAGAACAGCAACCTCATCGTTCCGAAAAACTGGATATGCGAGTCCACGCCTGTCTCTACTTTATCAGACCCACAGGCCATACGTAAGGAACTGGTCGTGTAGATAATGATACCCTCACCCAACTCGCAAAATCTGAGCTCCTTTACCTTTGTCTTAACAGCTTGAAACCTCTTGACATTGAAACCATGAAGCGGTTGGGAAGTCGTGTCAACTTGATCCCGGTTGTTGCCAAGGCTGACACCCTGACCCCCCAAGATTTAGAACGATTTAAGCAACGAGTTGAGCCCCTAGCCACCAACATTCTTGAATCCAAAAATAGCAAACTGACCTCATTGTCTACCATCAACCAAATAGATCCGCGATGTCATCGTTTGCCAATCTATTCGTTGTTACCAACCTCCGGTCGAAATGGATGACGAAGCATCTGCTGAACATGCTCGTACCCTAATGGTTTGTAAATTTGCCTGATCTTTTGGTCTACCTAAGATACTTAGTTTGTTCATCAAATGTGAGTTTCAATAGGCTGCCATGCCGTTTTCCATCATTGGATCCACTCAAGATGTTACGACTGGTGATGGCAGAGTTGTCAAAGGTAGAGAGTATCTTTGGGGAGTTGCGGAAGGTAAGAGCATCATCTATATACGTTCATGCTGTCCTGTACACGAGCGGCTGAATCGATTCAACATCCCCAATCTCACGGTCGGCTTAACGTTCGACAGTTGAAAATGAAGAACACTGTGATTTCAAAAAACTCCGATCTCTTTTGATTAGGACTCACATGTTGGACCTCATTAACACCACCGAAGAAACTCACTATGAGAACTATCGCCAACAGCAGATGGAGACCAGGAAATTTGGTGAAGCAAAAGTAAAGAAATTGGACAACCCAAAATTCAAAGAAGAGGAAGAAACCTTACGGAAACGATTCACAGAGCAAGTCAAATTAGAAGAGAGTCGATTCAGGAGTTGGGAGCAACATGTATGTCCCATTTTTTTAGTACAATCAATGTGGCTGAAATGAATTTTATGGAACTGATCGATTTCCTTTCCCACATCTTGTGTTGATTTCAGCTGATTGCCGAAAGAGATCGACTGAATAAGGATCTGGAACAAGCCCACTCAGCCATCAAGGTTCTAGAAAGTGAATTAGATGCCATGCAAGGTGGATTTGGATCACAAGGGCGTGGAACCAGACGATAAGAAACTGAAAAAATAGTCTGAAACCTTAAGTCATGTATGAGACCAATACTCCGATCGCGTTTTTTTCTTTTCTCGTACCCAACTGTCTGCTGCTTTTCGGCCTCATGCAACAGACTAAAAGCTTCAAGTCCAGGTAATCTCAGTTTTTGGCTACTTATTATTTATTATTTCCTCTATTTCGACCCTAGCTTCTTCTTTCTTCTTGTAGTTGGATAACCATTTGAGTAGATTGTGATCACCATCGTCATCATAAAACCAAGACAAAACCAAGGAAGACGATATTCTTTTGTGAATTTTCTCTGTGGTCTTTTCTTTCTGCTTATTCATTTAGATTTCCATGCTTTTTTTTTTGACGAAGTTGAGCAATATCCAGAAGACTCGACTCTACTACCTGTCTCTTTTCTTTTTTCCACCGGACTCTTTTGGTCTCTTGTTAATCTACATACACACAGATATAAATATATGATATTTCACCCTGTTCAGCAGGGAAAGAGAAAGGAGCAAATAGATTTTGTCCTGGCCCTCGAGGATTCGAGTTCACGTGTGGCCCCCCCATCGGTTTTGTACGTAAACATATTACCCAACTTCTGCGAGATTACAGTGATGGCAGTGAGTAGAAAACAAGGTTGTGATAATGTCACCGTTTGACCAGTTAAGTCATGACGAAAACGCAATACTGGGTTACAGAATTGGGTTTGGCTCCTTTTGTGCGTGTTCTATGAAGGATAAATTACGACATAACTAATGCATATCCAATCGGATCCTTCGAAAAAAAAAAGTAGAAAAAGCAATCAAAAAGTTTCTGCATCTTCAACACATCTACCTACATACTGACAAAAGGATAAATGAAAACAAGCGACGATGGTGATGGATGCCAAGAGATTATATTTAACAACTCGAGAAAGTGCAAAAAGGACGAGAAAAATGAATTGAATTTTGAGTTCCGATCTGTATCATCACCTATCTATATATCTATGATCTCTGCCCACCTTCAAGAGGAAGGCATATATCCAAGACGTAAAACCTAAAGAGTTATCAACGATCACTGTGGGCTATACAAGTGCGTATAATCAGCGATGCTCCCTCCAAAATCTGTTTACTCGAATGTGCGTGTGTGATGTATCCTTATCGCCCTCCTTTTTGTACGGCTATTCTTTCTACTGGGTTTTGGTTTGAAGACCTTTTGGACAAGCCTGCCTATTTGGTCGGCCGTTTTACCATCCCAAAATCTTCGTGAACATCCAGAAGAACTGAGCGTGTCACAGATATCAAGAAAGTTAAAATCAGACATCAATCAGATCTTATCAGCAACGGCTTTGCGCTACACTTACTTTTCATCGCATTTCTGGCTCGAAGGCGTGGTAGCTCCACATCAGATGCAACGTAACTCTCCGCTTGGGGGGGGTGATGATCGAATGGGAACTTATCAAGCATGTAGTAAATTCAACCAAACCATTAACTTAATGCAGCCTATACCTTTTGCTTGATCCAAGAAATCTCACTTACTGGCAAGAGTTTTTGGAGATATTCATAAGACACTAAAGTCACACCGAACTGAGGTGAACTTCGCAAGATTCTAGCTGGTCCGCCCTTGAACAAAGCGGATGGTCCCTCTTCTTTTACTGTTACGAAAAAAAAATCATATCAGTTCTCTGGTTGGTAGTTGTATGCCAGAAGCGCTGCTTACAGATTGTCTTGAAACAGTGCATCAAGCCTTTGTAGTGCGTTTCGCCCATCTTAGCCTCAGATTGTAAGCGGGTTTTGACCACATCAGCGGGCGTGGTTAGATAAGCTGCAGGCATTCCCTGTATGCAAGAAGCGCAAAGAACAATGTAAATAAGTTTTTTTGGATTGATTGGATAGTTTCCGAGCAAAAGAGACGAACCGCAATCGCTGCTGCGCTCAGAGTTTCAACAAAGCCTAACCTCTTTCCGTTCACTCCTTCACCAAATGTGTCCTTTTTCACTGAAACCAAGATCTATTTAAGTCACATGCTTTTTCTGGAAGCGAAATACTGAAAGAATGTATGAAGTGGCGCTACGCACGATGCGAGTAAACGGTAAAATATATCGCCGAAAACGGGATATCACGACAAAGGCATGCTGCAGCCCCTTTATACAAGCCAACCAACCCCAACTGCCGAATAATATGCATTGCACCAATAGGATCGCTACCTGCGACTCGTGCCATTTCACCTTGCATCTGAAGACGGATCTTAACGATTTCTAGCGGATTGGTAACAGCCTAAATTTTGAGATGGGCTTCAGCCCAATTGCACCTTGACAGTCGCTGGACTGGATTTTTTTTTTGCATCAAAAAAGGGGAGCTTACCACTTGACAACCTCCTGCCGTTGCACCTGCAATCAATTCCCAGCCCAGCCCAATTTCTCCAGTTACAGGATCTTTTGCGTTTGCTCGGATCAAATCATTAATGGTCAGTTTGATTGCCTTCTCCGGAGCGACACCCTAAAAGTCGCTCATCCTCGAAATAATTCAGAATATGCAACTTTTATTATGGACGGAGAGGCGCTGGACTGACAATTAACTGTGGCGGTAGACCTCGGTAAAAGCCGGTAAAGCCTTCGTTTTTGAACACTTTCTGGACACAATCGAAGCTATTTTTATAGAGAAGTTCTCCGACGACTTTACTACGTTGGTTTTGCATACGAGTCTTCACGAGGTCAATTGGATAGACAGCCGTAGCTCCTACTTATCCAGAGAATGAGTTTCGTGAGAGAAAGACACAACCCGGAAGGGAGCACGCAAGATAAGCCGTGGATCTGATGGTTTAGGCCAGTATGAAGCTGTAAAGGTGGCTTACAGGCACCGGCAATTCCACCCAGTCCAAAGTTATAAATTGATTTGCCTAATCCATGCCAGAAGTTACCGTCATTCAAGTCATCCGTGACTTGATCTTCGAGGGTCGTTCGCCGTTCCCACATCGGGTCCAAGAGCATTCCAAAGTCAGCAAGCCCCAGACGTGCATTCAATTCACCCATGCCAGCGAAATGAAAGACTATGTCGACTTCCATAGGGGTAAGGGCGACATAACGAGTTTGTCGTGAAGCCGTATTCAGGAAATCTTGTCGATTGACCTTGCCATCTGGGGAATTTGCGATCGCCTCCCGCAGAATCCTTTCCACTGTGTCCATATCTCGAATTACCTGAGTGAGGTGGCCAATTGAGTATTACTTCAAAGCTAACAGATGGGAAATGTCATGTTCTGATGGCAAGTATTGGTAGTACTAACGTTATGAAACGCATTGACTTCCGAGTAGGATATTTTACCACCGGAGCTGATATTGCATAAGGTTGGTAGGCTCTCGAGAATACTGTCTGAAAGCTTATGTCTTGCCAATTCCAAAATGATTCTCTTGAATTGATCCGCAGTGATGTACTATGCAAAAAGTGAGGTGGAAACGGTTAGTAAACAATGTTTACTGATTGATAGACAGCAGCAAACAAAGCAGCTCGGAATTACCCCGGTTTCTTCCTTGTCAAAATAGCTGAACGCCTGCCGAAGTCTCTCCCCCTGCAAGCCCTTCATCAATTGAGTGAATTCACTGAAAACGAAAGGATATGGTCAATCTTACAGCATAAATCAGGAGCATTTCAAGCGACCAACGCACTTGTAACCTAGCACATGTTGGCCGCCTCGTTTCCCTAAAAATAATTTCACCCAGGGAGACTCGAACGTGAAGGGTAGTGAATCTGGCCTCAGATTGTCCGAAAAAACCCGCTTGAATTCTTCGAAGGTGACATCTCCATTGCGATCCTGATCAAAGTACTTGAACGCGACCCTTTTCAGTGTTGAAGTCCACAAATTAACAAGGCAGAACAGCAAACCAGCGAGAGTTGACGATCAATTGATTGCTTATACAATATAAAGCTTGAGGTGGGGAACTATCGGCTCACTCGAATTCAGCGTCCGGTTTTTTCAATAAGGTTTGGAAAACCACGAAATCGTCCCAGGTAACTTTGCCGTTTTTCTTCAGATCGGCAATTTTGAATAAAATCGAATACTGAGATTTATGGATCTTATGAAAGGTTTCATTTGAGGGTGCAACTGCGTTGATGAAGCCTTCCTCGTCCAAAAACCTATGGTGAACACCGAGTTTGAATATCTTAGTCCAAGTACTTTTTCAAGACAGATGATCGAGTCTGTGAGTTGAAAACTGACTTTGTGTCTGTGCTTGCATCATCTTGAATTGCAAATTGTTCAAACTGATTCTTCCAACGATCGAACTCAGTGCGTTCAGCGAGAGCAACTACAAAGACATATAGAGCAACGCCGTTTCAAATACATATCAGTTTGTATCCATTCATCTGAAAAAAAAAAATTGGATCAAGGTGAACAGGATGAAGTAAAAACGGGAGATGGAAGTTCAGGGATCACACAGGGAGGCAAGGAAGTCGTGATGATGTCATAGGCCGAAGCCATCGGCAAGAGCCGGGCAGACTCACCCTGAGAGTTGGGCGCTACTAAATATCGCCCATGCAGTCCAAGGGTGAGCTTTGTTCAGCCATAAGTTCATCAATCAAGCCAGATTATCGAAGACAGCACGAGGGTAAGAAGAGGGGAAGTCCCAAGATCGCTTACAGGGAGCCTTTAAAGATTGACTCGGGGTCTGCTGCGTGGCCATGTTCTACCAAGTCGGCAGGAGAGCGGGATAGCGTATAGGTGGAGCTTGGTCCTTCGGCGTATGTGTGAAGTTAAGTATGAATGTAGATGAGATGAAGTCAAAGTGGAACCGCTGGATTCGGAAGCAAGCGGTACCAGTGTTTATCGAGCCGAGTGCAGCTTGAGTGGTTTGATCTGCTTCTATGGGCTTACAGAGTATGGAGTTATCTAGGAGCTGCTTATGTCAGCCACCTGTCACGCTCGCCGACTAATATATCGCGGATCGATGAAAAAGCTGTGACACTGTGTGTGTTGCTCGATTCACTCGGGAGCCTACACCACATCATAAAACTCATCAGTTTCAACCTTCAACCTGCATACTCTCTTCAATCCAGTCAAGGATTAAGTATCAAAACCTGCGGCCAAGCCATCCGGAATCCCAAATTGAATCAAGCCCTTTCTCCCGGAGCACGTCGCGGAACTAAAAGATATCTTTATGATAGTACTAGGTTTAAAGCCGAAAATAGAGGGAGTTGCAGGGATGAGGATGTGTCATGTTTGGGCCTGCGGAGAAAATTTGCGTCGATGCAGAAACCCCATTGATGTATATTCTTCCATCTTTTGAATCCGCTGCTCGGCCAGCAACACCTTATGCATCGTCTTCGGTGACTCGGGAGCAGGCGTAGCTGCACCCCAGAAAGGATATCAATATGGAAAGCAGGCGGCCTGTACCGGTTAGCCAAGGAAGCTTACACCCAGGATTAGCATACAAAACTGGCTCGTCGGTGGAACAATATTGCTCCTTGGCAACCACCGTGTCATGCTTGCCATGTCTTCCCAGTGGGCAGGATCTCTCAGGAGAGTAGATAGCTGGAAATGATGATAGTTTAAGAGAAATAACTGGAAAGGAAAAGGTAAAGTGTTGAAACCAATGGCCGCGGAGGGATCCCGAATTCAAGTAATATTTATACTTGCTTTCTGGGAAGAATTCCTCCTCAGTAATAACCTGGTATATTTTTCCCAAGGAGCTAATGATCAGGGGGATCCAACAGATCCCTTGATGAAAAGAACTCCCTTTCATCCCTGATACTCCCTGTGAGGGCCACTAATATTAAGAGTCATCAAAGAGTGCATATTTTATTGAAGCTTCAATAAACTAGCACAAATTTTCATCAACAACCTGGTAGCCTCATTGCCTGGGTTGGTGTGAGCTTGGGTCTCTGGAGTGAACACAGAAAATAATGAAGGATTTTCTATAATGAAAAAGTAAAAAAGAAAGGTTGTGTACTGTGGGACTCAAACCCACAACCTCAGCATTCATGATTCATACTCTAACTATTGAGCTAAGTACACATTGCCTAATGTTGAATACATTTGATATGTATCCTTTTGTGATGATGATGATGATGATTTATTTCCTCCAATGCTGATATGAAGTCTGAAATGGATGTGTTAGAAATGTGTATCAAGCAGTGCCTAGTTTGACACTTCAAAATCCCCTTGTGCTTGTCAAAGGGTTGCTAGCTAATGCTTTCAATCTTTCCAAGTTCAGTTGTGTAGCAGAATAGCACTACCTGGGCTCATAATCTAATGGATAAGACTTGGGTTTCAGACAAATTACCACTGATTAGAGAGTGAACAACCAGGAGAAAAGTTAAAACCTTTATGAACCAGCCTGAGTGTCAGATAAATTACCACTGAATGGGAAGTGAAAAACTATGGGCAAACCTAGCACTAAAAAAAATGTAGAAACTTCCAGCAATTGACATGCAAAAACTTAAAGTCAGCTTGGTATATAACAAATTTGGTAATGACAAGACAAAAAAGGTGGTTAATAAACATACCTAATTTTTCTGTGTTGAAAGCCAGTTGTTATGTGTTGATACCTGGTTTTTCCTATGTTAATCCCTGGTTTGTCCTCTTAAATACCTGGTTTTTCTGAGTTGATACCAGGTCAATGAGACTATATAGTTGCATTGAAATTTAGTCTCTTCAACCGGAGTAAATTCCTCCAGTTGAAGAGACTGTGAGTATCTTAAAATGGAGGAAGTCCCTCTGGTTAAAGAGACTAAATGATCTCTTCAAACGGAGGAAACCCCTTGGGGTAAATGATTTTCAACATTTTTGGGCATAGCCCATACATCTACCCATAGAAAGGGCCACACCCTTCCTATTGGTATACATTATGGGCATCACCCATAACATATAAACATACAGGGGTGTGTGCACACCTGCCTTTTGACAGGTTTCATATGCCGGTGGATGGGTGTGTGACCTGCCTGCCCTTTCCTGCATGTTCCAGATAGATGCAAACCCATCCAGTCATGTTCTGAAGTCCCAAAAAGGGTGTTCCCCTGGCGTGGGTGTTCATTTATCAACACAAAGCATTTGTTTTCTGGCTTGTGGAAGTAATTTCCAATGTTTTTCTTACCAAAAACAAATGCCTCAATTAGGGGCCTCTGTGGCCCATTTTGATGGAATTTTGAAACATTTCCCCAGGTGGGTGGAAATATATCTCCAAAGAATAAAAAAATTTCACATCTTGCAGCTGGTGATCTCAGGGCAACAATAATTTTGGCTGGTTTGAAGATGAGCTAAATAGTTGATGTTGAGTTTTTTGATGTGTTGGTTCCAGGCAAGATGAGGAGAAGAGACCAGGGGCAGACTCACCAATTTTTAGACAAGGCTACTTCAGACTTGAATCTGTGGGCATGCTATGTGCAGACTTCCAGGACTTAGGAAACCTGACATTGAGAATCTGAAAATCTCAACCTCTGATACCACACCATTGCTACAAACTTTAGGGCACATATACCCATCCCCGGCATCATGAGACACTTGGGGCTTCTAGCGTTCACTCCAATATCTGATAGGATGTATTTATGTTTTATGTGCATTCTTGAGTTTCTGGTGATTAAATTATTTGGTGATTAGCCACAAAGCGTGTCTACCAATCTAGCCGGTTGGTAGCAGAACTTCAGAATGCCTCTTGTTTGTATATAAGCTTGTCCTGCACAGTGCAGCAAAAACTATATATTTCATCATCCTTTTCTGCTCTGTAGAAAATTCACCATCACCTCATCCTTGTCAGCTGCCTCATGGGCTTGCAAGCCACTGAAGCTCTGATAGCCAGGCAATTTTATAATTATGAAAAAGGCACAGCCGCCAATGCTATCTCCTTATACAGTACCCTTTCATTTGATCATATATCATTCCCCAATGGACCCATCCTGGTCCTCATGGATCCAGGTGCCAGTGTTGGGGTCTATAAATCAAAGTTAACAAAAAGAAAAAAATCACATCTATATGGGTAACAAATGGCAAAAAGTCAACATTGACGTGCAGGACATGATTCTTGAAAAGACACCACCAAACAAGAAAATCTACGCATTTGACGTGACTTTGGAGGGGCTTTCAGTCAAAAATCAGCAGAAAGAAATTCTGACTCTGTCCCATTGGCTAGAAGGTAAGTTACAAATAACCCTGCAGGTGAAATGTAGGATTAAACTGACAGATTTCCGTTTTGTCAGTGCAAAATGTGATTCCAGACACAATACCCCAAAATAATTGCAGAATTATGGATGCTGGAGAGCTCCCTCCTCCCTTGAGTGTTGGTCATGCCTGGTGGGCTTCTATTCCCAGCGGCAGTCAAATTGGGAGTTTTATGATAGAGGTCATGCACACAAGCGGTCAAGTAAAGCAAATGGGATTCAAATTGGCAATGCACTATCAACTCAGTGACGTGGAAACTTGGACACAATTCTGACTAATTGGCTATAATTGGGAAGGGGAAAATAATTGAGTGGCTGACCTGTAATCCATATAAACCCAATAGATAATTTTCAACTTTCAAAGTTTGGGTGCAACTGTTAAATGGGGTGGGCAAAGATTGAAGGTCTTGCTGATGTGGAATCTTCAGACTTCTGGGGGGTTCCTGGGGGAGCCTCTTCCTAGAATTCCAGGAGGGTTTTCAAGGATATATTTCTGGAAACCAAGCTTTTTTAATATTTAAAGCCATTTTACATGTAGTGAATTACATAAGAGTCAATATCATCTAATTAAATTTACTACAAAAAGAGAATAAATTATTTTTAAAAAAACACAGCAAAATATGAAACTGCAACCATCCATTGTGATATTGACTGATTTGACATTGTTTTTGAATTTTTGAGAACAGGATGTCATGAAAATCATCACATACAAGTTTTTCTTGGTACCAAACCAAGGTGTAAACATTTTTGGATTAATGCCAACCATACAATTCTGAACCTGATGCAATCAGCAGATAAGATATTAATTTGAAAAACATGATCACTTGGGGGGAGGGTAACTTGCACCAAGAGAAAGAGCCTTTGATGAAAAATATTCCCCATTGGGAAGCCTGCCTTGATGAAACAACCTGGTTGTTCAGCACCTTCAACCTTGAAAACCTTCTTGGAGTCTCTGGGAGCCGGCCCCCCTGTTTCAGGGGCAAGAATGCGCTGTTGAAGCCACTCTGACTTTTTTGGGCAGGCTCTCACTCAATATTTTGTACCCTGGTGGTGTGTTTTCAAGAAGCTCTGTATATAAAGGCTTGACAATGGCACAATCATGCCATGATCTGGATGTGTTATCAGTTGGATAGATCATTGAACCATTGGGGGAAAATGCAACTACAACAGTGGAAAAAAGTGCATTCATTGGGATATGAATTCTGTATGCTGAGTAAAACATATAATGATTCTTGGTTAAAATGATTGATGAAATTTGTCAATTTTTGAGGCAAAAACTAAAGATCATATTTCAGTAAGGAGAGAGAAAAGAAACTGAGAAATAACAAAGAGGAAATGTATCTAAAGGATCACAAGGCTGTATGATACGTAGAAAAGAGGAAAAGGGAAAACAAACAGAAACAAACAAAATCCACCACACTTTCTCTCAGATACACAAACTAAACAAACAAATCAGTAAGGGCCCTAACAATTAGAAAGAAGGATAGGGAATAAAGAATTACCACTACTTGTGTTAACGGCAGCTGTGGACCTTGCGTTGACTAAGGAGACTTGATGATTGAGTAATCTGAAGTCAAAGTCGAATGGTTTGAAGCAAGATGAGGAAGGAAAGGAAGGAGTGCTTCAGCCGAGTTATGAAGCAGGCTGCGCTGAGTGAATGCGAAGCGCGGAACTCGAGAGCACACATGGGAATTCTGACAAAATTTAGGAAACTAAAATTCCTCATCATCTTCAGGAACTAGTACCAGAATTTTCAACCCATCCACAAATCCAAAACATCTTTTTAGCAAAGGAAGTGTTTTCTTGATTGCCTTGATGTATGGCTTGGTTGAATATTTGGTTGATGGACAGAGAGTTCAAGCTTCTGTAATTTATTTTAGAACAACCAGGAGATGTTGAAGACCTTTCTCCAGATATTGAGAACAAACCAGCTGGTGTTATAGCAAGAATTTTCTGCAGTGAGTAAGCTGACATGTTTGAGCTTAACCAGTGCAGGATAAAACCAAGACAGCCAGATGCATTGAGTGATTACCTCAAGCCTGGCGGCTCCCCATTGTGGCTAGAATTGTTCAGTATGATATCTCCCAAATTTTATAGGGGTTCAAAACAATTAAATAAGGTGTTGAATGTTTCAAAATTGATTCCCATGGTTGTGATTAATTCCCAAGTGCTTTGGCCTCTCCACAGGTACACCCATGCACTTGGCCAGAGGGTCACCCAGAAGGTCCCAAGTAAGATAGTTATTTATTTTTTGGAAAGGGCAACCCATAGTTTCCAGAGAGATAATCAACATAGCTGCTGCTTCCAATCCTTTCTGCTGTTGCACTGCTCAATCATTGTATGATTTACAGATGAATCTTTGCTGAATTACTTGAGCGTGCCACTCTAGGGAAGAATTGTGACCAGAGTCGTAATTTTATGGGTTTATTTGATTGGATTTGTCCATTGGATTTGATCTGTGCCAAAGGGGAGAAAGTTAAAGCTAAATAAACTTGGGAAGAGTGGGTGAGCAACAGGAGATGAAATATGGAAAAATATAAAATTCTGGGATCTGGAATCATAGGACTGGATCTGGAAGGGTTTCCACATTGATGGGAAGACCTTCATTTCCAAGTATAACTTAAAGGAGCCTGTCAATTCAAAAAAACCCCAGATGTAAAACTGTTCCAAACCCACAAAACATCAATTTTGTATGGGCCTCTTTCAAAATGTCAAAACTGTGCATCAGGAAGAGCATGTAAGCACACCAAAAGGGGAAATCCCAATTGAAACAGTGAGCACGGTCTCTGAAGGCTCCTACAAGACTATTAATATTCAATATTAAATATAATGTTACCCTATACTTACATAGCCCCCACATGTGCCAGGCTGGCTACACTGTGGAAACATTTGGGCGCCTCAATGTTGTTG
The DNA here is from genome assembly GCA_007896445.1 of Puccinia hordei. Lineage (NCBI taxonomy): Eukaryota > Fungi > Basidiomycota > Pucciniomycetes > Pucciniales > Pucciniaceae > Puccinia > Puccinia hordei. The sequence continues at coordinate 215,461 of RDRW01000224.1, read as the reverse complement.
TGGTGGGCGCCCATAAGTTGTCAAAATTCAATTCATTAGCATAGAATTTTGTCTGCAAGAAATCTTTTGAGGCATCACGCAGACACCCCACAAAGAAATCCTGGGCTTCAAGTGAGAAACATACCTGCCTGGGAGATGTCTGCCAAAAAAACATTTCAAACATAATTTTCAGGGAAGACTGAAAGACCCCTATTTTATGCTATAAAAAATTACAAACACAGGCTATGAACAGGGGATTGAGGCAAGGCAGGGGGGCACCCTAAACTTTAGGATACAGGTCTCTGATTGTGAAAACCAATCCCCAAATTAAAGAATGAGGATTGAAAACTATTCAACTCCAATGAGTGAGGGGCAGTAATGGTGGAGGGATGGCTGTCCTCCTTCAAGAACTCGGGAGATCATTTTGACTTCAAGTGCTCCTTGAGTAGACTTGAAAATGTTTCATATGATTCTTTATCCAACTTGCTGAGCAATTTTTTCATTGAATTTCTTTAGAGCCAAAAAACCAGACTAAAAAAAAACATCAGAAAGAATCAAATTGAAAAGATGAAAAGAATAGACAGTAGAATAAGGATGCAGAACATCATATCACTAAAATATGGGAAGGAATTAAAAAGGTGAGGACTTGAGTATTTCATGAGCAGCAGGCAGAGTAAAAGAACTAGAGAGGAGAAAGAAACAAGAGAAGTTGAGTAAACAATGGTTCAGTAATTTCATTATCAAACAACAGGAAAGAGAGAGAAATCAGAAGTGAAGAAGAACAAACAGTATTCAGCAGAGAAGCAATATTTATTGATGATTAAGGAATGATAGAAATTATTGTTTAAGAGTCAAGTAGAAGAAGGGAGAAATTTGAAGAGGACAATAGAGGAATCATGATAAGAGAAGCAGACAGAGCACTGAGGGTGGTTTAAGGAGTGAATGAATTTTGTCACTGATGAATGGAGAAGAAGAATGGCCCAGATTGTACGCTGCATTTTTTAATCCTAAGTGAGACTCAGGCACCTTGCAAGCTATGTTTAAGTTGGCTCAAGGAGCACTTGAAGTCAAATTGAACTTCCAGCTTCTTGAGGGCACAAAGCCACCCCTCCATCATTACCCCCCCACTCATTGGAGTTGAGCGGTGTGGTGATCCATTCCACTTCATTACCATATTTTCAATAGCTAATTAATCACTTATAAATCCTAAACCATACATATATTCACTATTATTATTTCATAATCAGGTTCTACATCCCATTTTTACCCTAGTCACTCACTACAACTACCCCCAAATTCCTCATAGTTCCAGAGTTACAGGCAAACTCAGAATAATACAGCAAGTTATAGTATAAAGCAAGGTATAGAATACAATAAGTACATATTATAAGTAGATATATTTCACAACCAAGATACATAATACATATTACACATTATATACTACATAACATCTTACATCATATACATAAACTCTACCTTTCACTACTCATCTGTTACTGTCATGACCATTTCATATGTGTCACTGTCTATTCTACTCACCTGTCATATTTTCCTTTCCCACCAGCTACATGTCATAGCCTGGTTGTTTCCTTTCTCTAGCCTGATGGCTCATCTTCTCTCTCTGATATATAAGGACACCTGTTCCTCCCTCTTGTTCCCTTATGGACCCCATAGCTTACTAAATTACCCCCTACATATACCAACATTACAGATCCCATATAATTAGTATACATAACTTAGTAGAGTTACCATCACCCTTATAAAATATATAAATATAAATACCAGCTTAAAACTCAATATAAGAAGATTGCCCCCTCTCTTGCTTGCCCATCTTGACTCCATAAGCTACCAACCCTGCCCCATTTTTATACTATATACTTTCTACCACTCACACCCCTCTTCCATTCCTCCCACCTTATAGGTGTAGTAGCAAAGCTCATCAGTACTAGTCATCTAAGAATAGATAGAAATTAGCCACACCTTTATTTTTATTCTTAGTGTTACACTCATCCCCATAGCATTAGTCAGGAAGGCAGCTCTTATATCAGCACCTTTGGTATAACTTACATTAATACTAGTGTAGTCATCCATCTCCCTTCCAAGCTCTATTCTGTCCATTGAGTAGTTCCACAGCGGGTGTGATAGAGAGACACAGCTCTCAGCTTTTATTCTGTAGATTGATGGATGCTTTTAGACTTCTGTTTCCTAGTTGTTATGGTGATCCACTTCCTTGCTCCACTTTCCAATTGGTGACTTTGTCATTTTTTTTCAGGATCCACTAGGGGCCTTTCAGCCATCCATGCTCTGCAAGCTGTATGGCAAGGTTGTATTTAAGCACCTGCTTTCCCTTTTGCACATCTAAATAAACCACTTGGGTTGGAGCTATCACAGCTGTGGATTTGGTTGGAAGGATTTCTAGCAGAAGTCCAGTCAGACATAGTCCAGGCACAAACAATGCAGCTAGAATTATACCTGCCAAGTTGGCCTGCAAGTGCATCTAATTATGAGTGAATCTCCACTGCCCAAGACATCTCTCAGCTCAAGTCTTGTGCAATAAAATCAAGCCATTCATCTGATTGATCAACAATCAGTGAAATTCAACAAGTGATCCTAGAAATCTGATATAATCTCCTTCACAAAGTTAGTTAACCAAGTGTTAATAACAGACAACCCAAACTACACAAACCTGAGATAATTTCCTTCATAAAGTTAGTTCACCAAGTGTGACTAAAAGACAACACAAACCACACAAACCTAGAGGAGTGATTTGGTGATCTTTGTGAGATGATTAATGTTTGAAAAAAAACAGAAAATTTAGATGGTATTTCATAAATCTAAGCTCAGATAATCTCCTTTAAAATTTTATTTCATCAAGTGTGACTAACAGAAAACCCAAACTAAACAAACCTGAAATAATACGGAAATGACAAAAGAGCATTGTAAGAACAATGGAATGATGAAATTACATGAATATGAAAGAACAGACTTAGAGCAATGGTGGGCCCGCTACACTAAAATTAGCTTTAGCGTAGCATAATTTTAGCTTTTTTTAGCTATGCTAACCAAAATGTACTGTTAGCTGGAGATTGTTTCAGCTAATGCTGAAATTTTCTCATTGAAAGAGAAGAATACTGGTTAGTGTAGTGTTAGCACCATTAGCAAAAAAAAAAAATGCTACAGAAATTGCCTGTTAGCTGATTTTTAGCATTGTCAGCTGGAAAAAACGCTACACTAACTTTTAGTGTAGCACTCTTTTCAGCTGCGCTAACTGTTAGCATAGCACTCTTTTCAGCTACACTAACTGTCAGCACAGCACTCTTTTCAGGTACGCTAACTGTTAGTGTAGCACCCTTTTTTGCTACACTGACTGTTTGTTCAGTGCTAATATATTGGCAGGAGTACAGCAATCATTTCTTGTCTTGAGGCAACGGTGGGCCTGCTACACTAACATTAGCTGTAGCGTAGCGTAATTTTAGCTTTTTTAGCTATGCTAACACAAAGTTACTTTTAGCTGAAGATTTTTTCAGCTAACGCTAAGAAAAATTCATTGAAAAAAAAAATAGCGGGTAGCGTAGCGTCAGCAACATCAAAAAAAAAAGTTAATGCTACAGAAATTGCCTGTTAGCTGGTTTTTAGAGGTGTTAGCTGGAAACAATTCTACACTAACTTTTAGTGTAGTGCTCTTTTCAGCTAATCTAACTGTTAGCGTAGCGCTCTTTCCAGCTACGCTAACTGTTAGCGTAGTGCCCTTTTCAGCTACACCAACTGTTAGCGTAGTGCCCTTTGCAGCTACGCTAATGGTTAGTGTAGCACCCTTTTGCACTACACTAACTGTTCTTTCTTTGCTATATTTTCAGTAGTATAGAAATCATGTCTTTCTTGATGCTTTGATGCTTTTGAATTAGTATTTCCATGCCTCTGATAATTCAAATGAGGTCCCCAGAAGGGTGACATCCAAGATCCATCATTTAACATCAAAGGCATTTCAATAACAATTAATCAGACATCAAACTAAGGAAATAATCCTCAATTTTGAGGCCAAATGAAGCTCATTTTTATGAGCCTCAAAGCCACATGGAAAAACAAAAAATTAAAAAAAAAATTAAAAATTGAAAAAGGGCATTAATAAAAAAACCCAGTTTTTCCGCATTTACACCCGGTTTTACACAGTGGCGACATAAAATCTGCTGCGCAGAACACCCGGCTTTTTCATTTATTTTTTTGCGGGCGGATTTTAATTTTTTTCAACATTTTAAAGTTGTTTAATATACTTCCAGGGGTGTTGAAATTTGTGCAATTTTTTATTTTCCAAAAAAACAACATCTTCTATTTTTTTTTGCCCATACACCCGGTGTGGAAATACTCAAGGGACAGAATAGAGCTTGGAAGGGAAATGGGTGACTACACTAGTATTAATGTAAGTTATACCAAAGGTGCTGATGTAAAGCTGCCTTCCTGACTAATGCTGAGGGGGAATGAGGGTAAAACAAAGAATAAAATGAAGGTGTGGCTGATTTCTATTTATTCTTAGATGACTAGTACTAATGAGCTTTGCTACTACACACACCAGGTGAGAGGAATGGATAAGGGAATGTGGTGTATAAAAGTATATGTAATAATTTGTATAAGTATTTTATAATATGAGGTAAGGTTTTATAACTCTTGAGTCAAGGTGGACCAAACAAGAGAGGGGGATAATGATATGATATGATATGATATTTAGTTTTAGCTGAGTAAGTGAGCTGTACTGATATTGATATTGATATTGATATTGATATTGATATTGATATTGATATTGATATTGATATTGATATTTATATTTATAGGTTTGATGGTGACTCTAATTTATAGGTATACTGGTATATGGGATCAAGAATGCTGGTATAGGTAAGTCAGTAAGTCAAAGGGTCCATATAGAAAGTCAGGGGGTCCATAAGGGAACAAGAGGGAGGAACAGCTGTCCTTATATATTTGAGAAAGAGGAGGAGCCATCAGGCTGGAGGGAGGAACAACAAGGCTATGACATGTAGCTGGTGGGAAAAAAGAAGAACATGACAGATGAGTAGTGGGAAAGTGACTTATATGAAATATTCATGATAGTGAAAGATGAGTAGTGGGAAGGTAGAGTTTATGTACAGTAGATATGATGTAAGATGTTACTGAATAAAGCCTAGTCATGTGCAGTGTATGTTATGTAGTGTCTATGTATTTTATATTTTATATAATATGTATTATGTATCTTGGTTGTGTAATATATCTACTTATAATATGTACTTATTGTATTCTATAACTTGCTTTACACTGTAACTTGCTGGATCATTCTTGGTTTGCCTGTAACTCTTGAACCATGAGGAATTTGAGGGTGGTTGGAGTGAGTGACTAGGGTTAAAATGGGGCGTAGAATTTGATTATGCAATAATAATGGTGAATATGTGTAAGGTTTTGGATTTATATGTGTATATGTGTAAGTATTTGGGGTTTATGAATGATAAGTAATCTTTAAAATATAGTAATGAAGTGGAATGGATCACCACACCTGTTTCTTCAAAAAAAGTCCCCACAGGTCAATTTTCAGGATTTCTCAGAATTTTAAATCTTTTTAAAACACTTTAAGGGGTGTAGAACTTGATGTGACAAACATTTTATTTTCAAAATCACTGGTTGTTGTTTTATGATTTTTGGACAGAATTTATTTCTAAACACCTTCACGTCTGGCTTTCAAGATATCCAAGGAGTTTTTAAATGGTTTCATACACTTTAGAGGGTGAAGATTTCATTGGAAAGAAATGCTGATCATAAAATGGAATTGTTATCAGAATAAAATTGAAATATAGGAAAATAGACAAATAACTATTCAACATCAACAATCATATCAATCCTGGCAGATCTTCTTATTGGAGGGAAAAGAAAGTTCGCCTCAATTTCCAAATTGTGCTGAATTCACTCTTTCCACAACAGAGCTTCCTCTTCAGCCCAATCTTGCCAATATGGATCAATCCTAGGGGAAGGCCATATTTCAGCCTTAAATGTGAAGCTGATGAGATGAAGAAGACTGGGAATGAGTATGAGACATATGGGAGAGTGGGCGTTGATAAACGCACACCAACAGCGCACTCCAACGCCAACCCGCACGCCAATTTTGTTGGCGTGCGGGGCCTACACGCCATTTTTTTTTGGCGTGTAGGCCCCGCACGCCAATTTTTTTTGGCGTGCGGGTCCCCCCTCACTCACGTAATCGAATGGGAGGGCCCATTCAATTACGTGAGCGAGCCGGCTGACGAGGTTATACAACCTCGTCAGCCAGGAGGACTTCCTCCCGGCACGAGGCTGTATAACCTCGTCAGCCAGGAGGACTTCCTCCCGGCTGACGAGGTTATACAACCTCGTCAGCCAGGAGGAAGTCCTCCTGGCCGACGAGGTTGTATAGCCTCGTCGGCCGGGAGGACTTCCTCCTGGCCGACGAGGTTATACAACCTCGTCGGCCAGGAGGAAGTCCTCCCGGCCGGCGAGGCTATACAATCTCGTCGGCCAGGAGGACTTCCTCCTGGCTGACGAGGTTGTATAACCTTGTCGGCCGGGAGGAAGTCCTCCCTGCCGACAAGTCTATACAACCTAGTCGGCCAGGAGGACTTCCTCCTGGCTGACGAGGTTGTATAACCTTGTCAGTCCTCCTGGCTGACGTTATACAACCTCGTCAGCCAGGAAGACTTCCTCCTGGCCGACGAGGTTGTATAACCTCGTTGGCCAGGAGGAAGTCCTCCCGGCCGACAAGGCTACACAACCTTGTCAGCCGGGAGGAAGTGCTCCCGGCCGAGGAGGCTGTACAACCGCTTCGGCCAGGAGGACTTCCTCCTGGCCGACGAGGTTGTATAGCCTTGTTGGCCGTGAGGAAGTCCTCCCGGCTGACGAGGTTGTATAAACTTGTCAGCCGGCCTGCTCACGTAATCGAATGGGCCCTCCCATTTGATTACATGAGCGGGATCCCCCCACACGCCAAACAATTGGCGTGTGGGACCCGCACGCCAATTGTTTGGCGTGCGCTCCCACACGCCAATTGTTTGGCGTGTGGGAGCGCACGCCAAACAATTGGCGTGCGGGGCCCACACGCCAATTTTATTTGGCGTGCGGGGCCCACACGCCATTTTTGGTGTGTGGGTCTCACGCGCCATTTTTGGTGTGTGGGTCTCACGCGCCATTTTTGGTGTGTGGGTCTCACACGCCAATTTATTTTGGCGTGTAGACCCTACACGCCAATCATTTTTGGCGTGTAGGCCCCGCACGCCAAAACAAATTGGCGTGCGGGTTGGCGTTGGCGTGCGCGCTTGGCGTGCGTTTATCAACACCCTGAGAGAGTGAGTGGTGGGTGGAGAAGAGAGAGGAAGATAAATGGTGGGAATTAGACCAGAAAGCAAGACCACAGGTCTTGTATAAGTGTCAGCCATCAAGTATCCATGAGCAGGGAAGGTCATCCATTACTTCAGTGGGGCCCGTGCTTTTCCATCCCAAGAGAGTGCATCAATTAGATCCTTGTGGTTTGAGCCCCATATGTTTTTTAGCATCCTATGGTTTGAATAGAAGGGGTTTGATACAAGTTCTTCTTTCATTTTGTTTTGAATTTTCATCCATTTGTCTGAGGAACATCCCATGCTGACCGCAGCGGCTCAAAATCCACAATTCCCATTGCCTTTGACATTTGTAATGATAGAGAGATGTTGGATGGCTTCTTTGGGATGAACATGGTCTTTGTACTTGTACTGGAGGATAAATTGGGAAAAGATTAATTTTATATGAAAGGAACACTACATAAAAGGAAATTACTAACCAAATCAACAGCCACATTATTTTAAGTACTCCAACTGAGTGCCTCAGACATATAGGTGTCAGGATTAGAGATTGAGCTGGCAGTCATTGAGTTCTATGAAAGGGGTAACCAATAAGAAGCTCAGAATTAAAGATCTCTTCAAAAAAAATTAGACAAACTCACATCAAAAGGCCTATAAGCATCATTTTCTGCCAACGTGTTTTCATCTGTCTTGGTCCTTTTAACTGATTCAAATTTCACTTGTTTGAGTATTTTTCCAGACCTCTGATGTATCAAAAAATCATTTAACTTCAGTATAATGTACTCAAGTTGGAAATAAAAACACTTACAGTCTTCAAATTTCCTCCTTCATCATCTGAGTCCTGTTGAATGAGATCATTGACCTCTGGAAGCTCTCCACTTGATTCTGAATCCTCCTGACTCTCCTCTTCTGTTGACACAGCCTAGAAAACAAGGAGAAAGAATTAGATGTCATATTTGAGTGAAGAATAAAGATGAATCATTACCTCTGATTCCATGATTGTGGTGAGTGGTTTGTGATGTGGTTGATGTTGGATGTTGAGTGAGGATGGCTGGGGAGGCTGTGCGCATCAAATGCCACCCTCCATATGCATATTGAATAAAAACTCGAAATTGAAAAAAAACCGGGTATGCGCGCGGAAAACCAGGTTTGCTGCGCAGCCGCATCTGGTGTAAACACCGAAAAATCAGGGTTTTTTGTATTAATGCCCTTGAAAAAAGCGGGTGTTGATAAACGCACGCCAAGCGCGCACGCCAACGCCAACCCGCACACCAATTTTTTTTGGCGTGTGGGGCCTACACGCCAAAAATAATTGGCGTGTAGGGTCTACACGCCAAAATAAATTGGCGTGTGAGACCCACATGCCATTTTTTTTTGGCGTGTGGGCCCCGCACGCCAAATAAAATTGGCGTGTGGGCCCCGCACGCCAATTGTTTGGCGTGCGTGTGTCCCTCGCTCACATAATCGAATGGGAGGGCCCATTCAATTACGTGAGCAAGCCCTCCCGGCTGACGAGGTTATACAACCTCGTCAGCCGGGAGGACTTCCTCCCGGCACGAGGCTGTATAACCTCTTCGGCCAGGAGGAAGTCCTCCCGGCCGGCAAGGCTATACAGCCTTGTCGGCCAGGAGGAAGTCCTCCTGGCTGACGAGGTTGTATAACCTCGTCAGCCGGGAGGACTTCCTCCCGGGTGACGAGGTTATACAACCTTGTCAGCCAGGAGGAAGTCCTCCTGGCCGGCGAGGCTGTATAGCCTTGTCGGCCGGGAGGACTTCCTCCCGGCTGACGAGCACTGCCAGCATAATTGCCTAGGATGAAGTCATCCCAGTTAAACTGGGATGCACTCAACCAATTTAAACTTGGTTGAAATCAACTGATGAAATATAAATCCAAGGGACCCCCCTTGGTTTTATATTTCATTGGTTGAGTTCAACCTACTTTAAATTGGTTTTTTTGCATCCTAGTTTAACTGGGATGAACTCAACCTAGGCAATTATGCTGGCAGTGGAGGTTATACAACCTTGTCGGCCAGGAGGAAGTCCTCCCGGCCGGCGAGGCTATACAACCTCTTTGGCCAGGAGGACTTCCTCCTGGCTGACGAGGTTGTATAACCTCGTCAGCCGGGAGGAAGTCCTCCCGGCCGACAAGGCTATACAGCCTCGCCGGCCAGGAGGACTTCCTCCTGGCTGACAAGGTTGTATAACCTCGTCACCCGGGAGGAAGTCCTCCCGGCTGACGAGGTTATACAACCTCGTCAGCCAGGAGGACTTCCTCCTGGCCGACGAGGCTGTATAGCCTTGCCGGCCGGGAGGACTTCCTCCTGGCCAAAGAGGTTGTATAACCTCATCGGCCAGGAGGAAGTCCTCCAAGTCCTCCTGGCCGACAAGGTTGTATAACCTCGTCAGCCGGGAGGAAGTCCTCCCGGCTGACGAGGTTATACAGCCTCATGCCGGGAGGAAGTCCTCCCGGCTGACGAGGTTGTATAACCTCGTCAGCCGGGAGGGTTTGCTCACGTAATCGAATGGGCCCTCCCATCTGATTACGTGAGCGAGCGGGGACCCGCACGCCAACAAATTGGCGTGCGGGGCCCACACGCCAAAAAATTGGCGTGCGGGGCCCACACGCCAATTTTATCTGGTGCGCGGGGCCCACACGCCAATTTTATCTGGCGTGACGCCAAAAAAAAATGGCGTGTGGGAACCACACGCCATTTTTGGCGTGTGGGTCTCACACGCCCTTGTTTTTGGCGTGTAGACCCTACACGCCAAAAGAAAATGGCGTGTAGGCCCCGCACGCCAAAAAAAATTGGTGTGCGGGTTGGCGTTGGCGTGCGCGCTTGGCGTGCGCGCTTGGCGTGCGCGCTTGGCGTGCGTTTATCAACGCCCAAAAAAAACATCAAAAAAAAAAAACAGAAAAAATTAACAAACAATTAAAATTACAAGAAAAAAATTAAACAATGCTAATTGAGCAGAGTGGACCAGCTTTGACCTCAGACAGGGCAATGTACCACTCCTGACATACTAAAAGAGTAGTGATGAGGGTAACACCAAGCAGGAAAATTCAAAGGGGGGGCAGTCAGGTGCCCCTGAGAGTTTTCTATGTTCCTACAAGGCTGAACCCAAAATCCCTACCATCTCTTCAAACCCATCAGTCAGGTTCCCCAGCAAGTTTGGAGAGCTTCTATAAATTTCAGTCAATCTCTTCTTTTTTGTTCAGTTCAGACCTCATGCCTCATAGTCCTGATTCCAAGGTGGAATATGAACTGGAAGATCATGATCCAGGGTATATTGATCTGTCTGAAAAATCTTGTGTTCAAATATCTGAGAAATCTTCCAAAACACTTCAAAATAGAATTCTTCATCAAAGATCCTTTCCCAATAGGTGTCATATATATTGAAGAGTCAGGGATTTTAGCTCCAGGGGAGCTCCTCGTGAGTGTGCTATGCTGCAGAAGTTTGCCCTAGGAGGGAATTAAGATGCAGGAAACCACCTATACACCTTATCTGCAACAGTGGGCTGTTACGCTAGGCTACGCTATTTGACCACTAAGTGTTAGTGTAGCGGGGTTTTTTTCCCAGAAAATCTGTAGTGTTAGCTGAAATTACACTCCGCTACACTAAAAGTTAGTGTAGAAACAAATTCTTCAAGCTAATTGTTTGTAGTGTTAGCTGGGAAAATCCACCGCTATTCTAACAAGTAGCGTAATTTTTCTTGCGCTAACAGATTTTGAAGTTTCCAGTAGTGTAGCAACATCAGATCCATGCTACACTACACTACAAGCTTTTAGCTGCATTCTTCCATGCTAGTTAGCTGCATTTTTCCACACTAGTTAGCTGAATTTCACAAGCTAACACAGCAGCTGTTAGAAATGTAATTCAATTTATGTCACCTGTGGGAATTGATCCCAGGCTAAGAAGGGGTGGAGGTTAGCTACTGCCCAGTGGTCCATGCCTCTAAGCATTGACCGATGGAACATAGCTACCCTGAGGAATACCCTCAGGGTAGGAGAATCTATGCCATCCACTGTTTTTTTTATGTTTTATTTTTATTTTAAATTTCAGATTCATTTGCATTTTATTAAATGGCTTCAAGCATTTTAATATGATTACACGCCACAAACCTTTTTTTTGAGATTGTTTTTGGGATTTTTTCTTACCAATATTCCTGATTTTGCATCACCTACATGTCAACTTCCACCTGCCAACTTCTCCCATCATCCACCTCGGTAAGTCCTCTCCTTTCTTCCACCCAGCTCTCTTCCCTTTATCCTACTGACCCCTCTTACTCCCCTCAGGACCCTCAAAGGTAATTCCCATCCCTGCTACTCTCCAAGACCTAGCCACCCTGACCTTGCTACCCTGCCTACCCTCACTCCAGCAACTACCCTCACAACAAACCACTTCCCTACCCTCAAAAAATTGAACAATTAATTGTTTGAGCGTTCAACCCCTCTACCTTCCTACCATCAACAAACCACCTGCTAACCTCAAACAACCAAACAATCAATTGACCCCGCTACCCTGACCTTTCTACCTGCCTACCATCAACAAAACCACCTGCTAACCTCAAACAATCAAATGATTGATCAACCCCACTACCCTGACCTTGCTACCTGCCTACCGTCAACAAACCACCTGCTACCCTCAAACAATCAAACAATCAATTGCTTGACCCCGCTACCCTGACCTGGCTACCCTGCCTACCTTCAACGGAATGCTACCCTTGTGAGTCCCTGCCGCTACCCTCAACCAATCAGTTGATTGATTTATTCATTGATCAATTGATAGATAGACCCTGCCGACTCTGCTGCCCTGCCTACCTACCCTGAACCCTGCTACCCTGCCTACCTACCCTTACCCCACTCTGTGAGTCTCCCCCCACTCCCAATCTACTAACCCTGGCGAATTGATCAGCTTGCTCTGATCAAATGGCCTTTTTTTTGGAACCCCCATCTAATAGTCATCAACTTACTATATTGTTGACTCCTACAGGTCTACCACGTCTTACATCCACCATGGGGAAAAGAGAAGTGTATGTATTTCATTATATTAACTGTGATATCAATACTAATTATTGTTTTCTTTTCATTTTGCCATTGCTTATTGTTTTGATCCCTGAATGCCTTAAATACTTCCATTGGATTGGTTTTAATGTTAAATGATGGACCTTGGGCCAATACTGTTCTGGGGACCTGATTGAATCATCAAAGCCATAACAACAAGAGTTGTAAGGCATCCAAGCTTCAAAACAAGATGAAGCATCAAAGGGAAAAGTGTTTGGTATGTAGAGAGGGTTTAGGAATCAAGGAAGGATCCATATCATGGCACATGGTCACACATGCTCCTCAAAATCTCTACCCAACCGTCCCTTTGAGGAATAAAAAACCCACTTGCTACCCAACTCCATCAGAAATCAGTTCAGCATACAATGAAATCAACACCTATCACTTTATCAAGTCTGGGATGAATGTTATCATTGATCCTCTTGACAAGACTGAGGTGATTTCTATTGTAGAATTCACTCCTTATAGAGACCCCACTCCTTCCCAATTGGAAAATCTCAACTATATTTCCACTTTCCTATACCAGTCTGAATGTTTCCTGACCTCTGTCTCATCCTGTGCTTGAATTTGGGGTCGGCTCATGTGGGCCATTGGTTGGAGAAAGTCTTATAATGAGAATCAAATAGTTGGCTGGTATATCAAGGCATTTGAAGAATCAAGATCTTATGAATAAACACAATATCCCTTCCTTTCCCAATCTTTCTTATGGCAAACTTCCTGAAGATGCCACCTGCACTCCCCACATTAATTTTACTAAAAATGGTTTCTTCAATCCCCCACACACCAATACTGAAGATATATCCCAATTTGCCTTTGTTTTATTTCTTCCCACTGGCACTTCTGATTATAACCTAGTAGACTCTTCTCAGTACAATATCACATCTTGTACTTGTATTTTTCCTGATTACTGCATTGGTATTGACTTTGATCATCAGCATGGTATTGTTAAAATTATTTGGCAATCTAATAAGTATACTCATTGTACTATGCCTCATTCCACAAGCTCTTCTTTCACTTGTCTTGGTTTATCTATTCAAATCAATTTTAGTCTTGCTAATACTTGTAGTAAATATTTGAAGGTTTTTATAAAGATTCTGCTCACTACTTTGCTGATAATTTTTATTATATATTTTTTAGTATGGCTAGAAGTACATTAACAGCTAGTTCACTTACAATATTGTTTTTATTTACTATTTTTTCCTCTTTTTGTGTCTGACTTCTAAACTCTTAATTTAAAATTCTTTGCCCATTAAATATTGAATGTGTCATTTTGTGGTTTATTCTTTTATATCTACCAATTTAATCATGATAAAAATCAGTTCAAGCAGGGAAAAAGATCCATGGTGTTAGTAAGCTTGGAAATTGATTTTGAGAATTAAAACAGGTAACCAATGATTACTAAATGGAATGTGCCTCAAATAAATAATTGCATTGGGTAGATTAGTATTCTGTCAACAGGGGGGATTGAAGATGATACATTGTCCCTGTTTGCAATAAAAATCTTGAGTGGAGCCAAAATTCAACCAGAGGCTTTTTTCAAATCCTAACTTCAGAGTCAACTCTCAAATTAATTTTGTCAAACCAAGCAAATATCAATCTAGTCAGCCAGCACCGATTCCCAATCAACATGGAAACATGACTGATTCATCAGGTGGCCAACCCACAGATATTCCCAAGTAACCACACCTATAAGGTGATCCGCAATGATTCATCCTTTGCCAGATTCATGCCGGTCAATTGTGCAACCACTTCTATCACAAAGAAGTCACATTGCATCAGCATCATTGGTATCAAATTCCCCATAAAACAAACAAAAGGACCCTACATTGGAATCTTCAAATGAAGAACAATGCACTCTCCTCCCTGGAAAGAAACAGAACAGAAATACTGTGAGTCAGCACACATCAACATCTGAAGTAACCTCACAGGTGATTGATCTTTTTCAAGACTTGGATGAAAAAACACAAAGGCAAAACCCAAATGTAGAAAGACAAACCCTGAATTTGATGATCCAAAGGATATTTTTTCCAAACCAACTTGGTGTTCAGGTGATGTGTGTAATTCTTGATGGCTAAGTGTTTGAAATGAACTTTTACTGATATAACTGTTAAAAAAAGCTGTCATGTAAAATTCCATCAACCTATACCTGCTTGTGGTGCAAGAAGGATGTCAGGGTGTCTAAAAGCAGCTTTTCAAATCTTTTTACTCATTGTTGTGGTTCCCGTCAAAAAGGAAGGATTTCTCATGGATGCCCCAAACGTCATCAAGACATCACTTCTGGCGCCAAGCTTCCACCAACAGCACTTGAAGAGGACAGAATCAAACAGAATACCCCAAGCTGCCTTGCCCTATTGTCAAGCTGGAGCACATTTGTTTAAACAAAAGTGGGCTGCAACTTCTGGACAAGTGGTATACTTGGATTTACAAGAGGCTATGATCCGCTGGTTGAAGGTGAGTGATACCATTGCATTCAATTACGTGAAAAAAATATACTTATTTCCCTTTAAACAACATTTCAACAGGATTCTGAGAGCAAGTTTAACTTGACACACAATTTTTGGACAACAAAAGGAAATTGCTTTGGATTTATTGGAGCTTCTTTCTCTTTTATTGATAAGGATTGGAACTATCTAGTGCTGCATCTGACTCTCCAGCTAGTTGCCTGGCACCATAAGGGAAGCATGCTGGCTGAACCTTTTGTGAACGTATTGAAGAAACATGATTTACATAATAAGATAAGCACCCTTTGATTCATCACTGGTAATCTGCCAAAAACTTATTTATTTTTTGTCCTATAAACACATGCTTTGCCAGACAACTAATTTGGGATCAAATAACAACACAATGGCCAAATAAATGCACTCCAAACTCGTTTCCCTTCCCCAAAATACAGATTTGGATTGGAACTACAAGACAATGAATATCAAGTGCTTTTGTCATAATATGTCACTCTTTTTCAATGCTGGATTGAAAGAATTGGTCTTTGAAGGTCCCCCTTCACCAAAGCTCAAAAAGTCATTCCTTGCAATTTTCCCATTTTCCGGCAGAATGGACCCAATAATTGAAGAGGACAAAGAAAAACAATCTGTAGAATTCTTGTTTGAAGACTTAGACGGGCATTGATATTTGCACGCCCATCGGCGCACGCCCACGCCGAACGCACGCTGATAAAAAGAAAGGCGTGTTCCCCGCACGCCTTTTTTTTATCGGCGTGCGGGCTGCACGCCCATCCTTGGGCGTGGGCACGCCTGTAGATGGGCGTGCGTGCTGCACGCCCATCTACAGGCGTGCGACACTGCAGGCGTGCAGTCGCACGCCCTGTTCAGAACAGGGCGTGCGGCTCGCCCGCCCCTTCAGAAAAGGGCGTGTGGGTCGCACGCCCTTTTTATGTGTATAGGCAAGGGCGTGCCCCCTGCCTATACACATAAAAAGGGCGTGCGACCCACACGCCCTTTCTATGTATATAGGCAGGGGGCACGCCCCTGCCTATACACATAGATCGGCGGACCGCCGACCTATGTATATAGGAAGGGCGTGCCCCTTCCTATATACATAGAATCGGCGTGCAGTCGGCACGCCGATTCTATGTATATAGGAAGGGGCACGCCCTTCCTATATACATGCTGATGTCATGCGTACACCAGAATGTACGCATGACATGACTGGCCTATGATAAGGAGCCAACTGTGCTCCCTGCCGCCCAAGTTTGACATGTTAGGCCAGGGCCCCTTTATATCTCCGCATAGGTATCCAAGGGCCCCATTCCCCTTGTCCAAGCCCCGGACGGGCACACCAGCACTTGATGTTCTTCCACTCAGATCCAAATTAATCTCTCCACATCTTCTTTATTATTATGTTCATGCCAACTGATTATTTCTTCTTGTTCCTCTGAACGCACAGATATCAGCAAGTTTTCTTTGCATCAACTTTTATTACCCTCCAGCAGTGTAAGTGCATGTCTATCAAAGTAAATATCATCCAAAATTACTCACTCTGGCCGTTATTTACAGCAGAAAATGTCTCAGCCAGGCCAAAACTCCTCCTACTACCACGTATCTCCCAACCCATATGGTGTCCACAATCAGCCGCACCCCCAATACCCTAATGCAATAATGCATGCCAGTGGTCAGCCTAATGTCACCCAGTCTCACTTGGCACAGCATGTAAGCACACACAGCCCAATTCTTATACTTAAATAACTTTCTCACACAGTCCTTCCTCCTGCCTCCATCAGCCGCAACCACCAGTTCCATTTGGGCAACCCCCTTGGTTCCAGGTCCCATCCAACCCCTCCATCCCCCCTCAAACGTCTGATCAATTCCCCGGCTTCCCCAATTACCCACCCAATGCTGTCCCAATCACAAATAATCCCACAAACCAACACCCCAGCTTCACCAACCATGGCCACCCCGCATACCCGTCAAGCTCAATGGCCTTTCCAATTCCAAATCACGGGCAACCTGCACCCCATATGGGCCACCAAATACCATCTTTTCACCCATACAACAACCTTCCCCCCCACCAATCATCCCAAACGGCCTCCTATAACAATAGTACTGCCTTTCCTCACATTCCAGTCACCGGCCAACCCAATCCAAACTTTCCAAACTACACCAATCCAGCAATCACCCTGCAACAGACGTCAAACATTCATCCCACCCACCAACCCAATCAACCAACCTCCTATACATTACAGCAGGAAATGTACTCCAACAACTGGAATGCCCCCCAACCAATCCAACACCCACCATCAATACCCAGCAACCTGTCTGCATCAATACCCAGCAACCCGTCCGTCAACCAGCCCACATACTACTGGGACAACAACACCAACCAATCCGCTGTCGAAATCAATTCTCTGCTTGACTCTTTAAGTCCGCCTGCCCCATCCGCGCAACTACCTACATCAATTGATCCACTGGCTTCCTTGGTTTTCCCTCAAATGACTGACAATACTGCTCAAGGTAGGTCTAACTTTCTCTTGTAATGTATATTTATTGAGAGCTGACAAACTGTAAATCATCAGCTTTTCCCCCTGATTTCCTGCCTTCTGCAAATGACCTGCCTGCTCCCTCTTTTCCCACCCAAACCAATGAGGATCAAGCACAAGGTGGGTCTTAGTTTCTCTGGTAAAGTTGCTTTATTGGGAGCTGACTATTTATTGATGAATCAGGTGGTTCCAACTCTACAACATCTGTGGTACCGTCTGCAGTCCTGGCTCCTGCAAGAACCACCCAGGAAATGTCTGTTCCCTCCCCAATCCCCCTGGAAATGCCTGTTCCCTCTCCAATGACTGAGGAAAATCCCCAAGGTGATTGTAGATTTCACTCAGAAAAGTCCTTTGCGGTGTTCTTACCAATGTTTTATTGTACAGATCCCAGTGCATCTGCGCACCACACCAATGACTTGTTGATGGCCCCAAATCTCCCGGATGGAAATGCTTTGCCCAAAGCCCTACTGACCAGTGAGGATGTCAGATTGTTTGACTACTCTGTGGGAGGTCAGTGCCTCATTGATTTATCATACTGTTTCCAATGGATGCTCATGGGAATTAATTTCGTAGAGCCAATGGACCCTCCACCTGAATACCTGTTCACCTGTGTTGACGATCTGAAGAAATTTGTGTCCACATGGGCCACCGAGCATGGTTATCGGCTGGCAGTCTCAAAATCCAAGGCGGGGAAGAACATTTACCTTGCCTGCTCACTGGCTGGAGAAGACACTACCACCATGGACTCCTGTCGGGCTCGTGAATCACGTAATAAGCGAGTTGGATGCGCCTTCAAGATTTCGGGCCACTGTTCATGTGCCAAGAACCGTGAAAACGACTATTGGGATCTCCGCAGCAAGACTGTCCCTCACAACCACAATGTCATCCAGCACAAGTACGAGGCCATCCACAAGACACTTGGGGCAGAGGGCCAAGCAGAGGTGGCTCGACTGGCCTCTCTTGGTTTGCAACCACAGGCAATTGCCCGGCAGCTGAGTACGACTGAGGGACGCTTTGTCACAAACAGGACAATTTACAACACAAAAGCAGCGCAGAAGATACAGCGGAGGGCCGGCGACACCCCCATCAACCATCTTCTACGATGCCTCAAAGGCTCCAACTGGGTTCACGATGAAGTTTACGATGATGACGGAAAGCTCCTCTACCTATGGTTTGCGCACCCTGGATCAATGTTACTTGCTCGCAAGTTCCATCATGTGGTTAATATTGACTGCACCTACAAGACCAACCTCTGCAAGTACCCCTTACTGCATGTTGTTGGCCAGACCTGCACGAACAGCTCGTTCTCAATTGGATTTTGTCTCATGAGGAATGAGAAAAATGCGGCATACTCTTGGGCTCTGAATAAGTTGAAGTGAGTTGTGGTGATTGTCTTTTTTAGTATGAGATTGATAATCTGATGGTAATTTTACATACACCTATCAATTCTTGCAGGTCGGTATGGGAACCAGAGAGCTCTCCAAAGGTCTTTGTGACGGACAAAGAGGTGGCTCTCCGAAATGCAATTGCGGAGCACTTCCCAAATGCAACCTCCAACCTATGCGCCTGGCACATTGATCGGAACATTGTCACCAACTGCAAACAGGCTTTTGCATCCGAGGCAGACGAATGGACAAATTTCATGAAGCTATGGCACGAGGTTACATACGCACCGGACGAACCCTCATTCGACACAGCTTGGGGAAAGCTTCAGGTGGACCTCAGGGAACGAGAAAATGTTCTGGAATACCTTCAGAACCATGTTCTGCCCTGTCGCAAACAATTCATGGCTGCATGGGCTGGGAAAACCCCGCACTTGGGGAATCTGACGTCATCTAGAGGTGAATCAGCTCATAGCTGGCTCAAAACATACGTGACATCTGGCAAGATCGACTTTGCTACGCTCTTCCTGACCATTTCATCAGCTGTGGACCGGCAACTGGACAAAGCACAGGTCACCATTGGCCATGAAAGTATCAAAGGGCTATCCGGACTCCCAAACGTTTTCAAGCCGCTTCACACCAAGATCTCCACCCATGCGCTCAAATTGGCCATTGGAGAGTACACTAAGTACTTGAAAATGAAGAAGGCCAAACGTGATGATACGGTCAGGCAGTGTACGGGGAACTTCAATGCGGGAATGGGGGTCCCATGTGCACACATGATTGAAAAGTTGCTTGAAGAGAAGGGTGATGTGGAACCAGAGGACTTTCATCCCCAGTGGCAATTGTGTTACAACCCAGACGGACCAGTCAGTGTATAAATCTTCCCCCTCCTCCATAACCCATTGGCTAATCCTGTTTGACCTTGCTTAAATTACAGAACCTTGATGAGGAGCCGTATAACTTTGACGATGATTTTGAGGCGCTAAAGCAGGAGATCTTGGAATCTCACCCCTCCTCAGCTTTGCCGGCACTGATGAAGAATTTACGTCGAGTTGTTGCAAACACACATGTGGTCCCACTGATTGAGCCAGACCCCATCAGGCAAAAATCCAAACCAAATCAACCTTGGAAGAAGAAGAATGGAAGCGGCCGTGTGCAAACCCGAGATCCTACTCAGGCAGAAATCGTGGAGTCTCAGATTGAAAAGGCACAGACAGCCAAAGGGAAACAGCGCGCAAGGACCAGTCAGAATCGCGCGGGCCGGAGAAGGACGGACAAGTTGCAACAAGATAGCAGCTCATCAATGGAAGACCCTGATGAGCTGCCCACCTTGGCCAGACTGACCGCCCCAAAACCCCGAGGCCGACGAAGAAAGGCTCCTGATCCCGCAACATCTTCTGAAGAAGACAATGAGAGCCCACCGTGTGTGGCCAAGCGACGAGGCCAACCTCCAAAGTCTCAGCTACCATCTACGTATGCAGCCAACAAAGACTACCAACCAGGCCGCACGTCACATAAGCGGAAAGCAAGTCCCCCCACTTCCGACCGGCCCAAGTCCCAACGCCGTATGGAAGAAAAGCCCTCAGTATCATCTGCAATGAGTCAGATGTCTTTGGCAAAAGGGAGCTCCGCAGAAGGCAGTCATTCTGGGTCATCTAGTGGAGTACCAGACTCATCCATTGATCAATCTGATGGCAGTGATGGAGATCCCTTTGGGTCTGAAGGAGATGCATGTGAATTTGCAGAGGACAATCCGATTGATATTCCTCTTGCCGGGACTTCAATGTCAACTTCCCTGGTAAGCCCCTTTAATCAAACCAACAAGATTCTCCTAATAGTGATTGGCCTAATTGTTCTGTTGTATTTTTGCAAATCAGGATGCTATTCCTATGTCCCATACGGAAGGTGATTATCAGGCCAATGACCCCCCCAGGCCACCGACTTTGGAGGTAAATTCAAGGGGTAGGATGAGCCCATTCAATGAGTCAACATTATAACTGATTGGCTTTTCTGGTTGAATTCAGGATGAAAGTATGGTTGTAAAAAGTGGTCCCACCTTAGGGACACTGGCTCAAGCCTCTAAAGAGGTTATGTCTGATAAATCAGTAAGTGAACATAATGTGAATTCATTATGATTACTGATGAGAGCAAAGCAATTTACTCACTCTCTTGTGCTTATGCTGAATTTGCCCTCATCTCCCCCAGGTTGAGGAGTTACCTCCTTGGGTCATTAAGTATGTCCAATCAAGTTATAACCCAAAAGGCGATGGCAACTGTGGGTATTCTTGTGTGGCACATGCATTGGCTGCTGAAAAACCCGAGGGCCCGTATGCTAGAGACAATGGGTGGTATCAAGTGCGATTGGACATGTTACACGAGCTGGACATCAACAGGGCACTTTGGACGAGGAAGCTAGGTGGACCAGAAATGTTCGAGAAGATCTACGACAGCATTTGCGTGGAGAATCCCAAGGGACCAGTGCCCACTTCCAAGTGGATGGGCAGGCTTGATGGTGGTCCTATTCTGGCTAATGCATACAATAGGCCAGTGGTGTTCCTCACAAACAACCGAGCAGCTGGCTGCATGATGTTTCTCCCTTCAACTGTTGCACCCGACCCCAAACCAGCAAGCCCAATCTACCTTGCACTAATTAACGGGAATCACTGGATACATGTTATAGTCAAGCGTGGCCTAGTACCTTTCCCTCCACCGTCCATACCTAGATCATTTCCAAAGAGCCAAGCTGCTGGTTGGTTGAGCATCATTGAACCAGCCACACTTCTTTACTCCAAAACTTGCAAGCCAATGTAACACCCCTCCTCTGATTTGTAATTACTATATTAAATTTGTTTCCATAAATCAAAGTAGAGTAATGGCTGTCAACATTACTCCTGAATATTGTCAGCCTCCTTGATGCCAACGACAAGTCTTTCTAGCTACAAGTGGTGCAAGGATACAAGGAAAGAGTGATATTACTCTGGGTAAGGTTTTAAGGTTATAATTCCCAAATAAAACAGGGGAATTGTGACGTAAACTTTAGAGGAAAAATAGGAAAAATAAGGTAATAATTATATTAAATAAATTTAATATAATAGGGGCCTGATAAATCAGGGGTGGTTTAAATCTCTCTCAGGTGCTTGCAAATAAATTGCAGAGGATTTAAGTACCTGGAACACTGGGGCCTGTTGACACAGGGGTGGCTTAACACCAGGAAAGGTAAGTGGGGAATATCTCCAAGAAAAGGGTTATTACTTACTAGTAATAAACCTTGAGGGATCTTGGGCATATTCAGGGTGAAACTGGACAGTTTTGGGCGCTTTGATGGGTGGATGGTGGAGCTGGATGGTCACTGTAGAGTTGTTGGGGAAGACAGGGCTAATAACTACTAATACGCTTACCATACTGTTTTAAAATTTTATTAGTTTATTTATTTATTTATGTTGACTTACAGTCTGTAGTACATTAGTACTGGTTGTTATAGATTAATACTAGTGGCTTATTTGTATTTTATAATAAGCCGCAGTATTATTTTTACTGTTTGTTCAGTCAATATAATTTTATTTATATGTCTAAATAATAATAAAATCTGGTATAATCATTTATTTAGTCCCCATTAATCTTCATTACATGTGTAACTTATGTAATGAAGTTAATTGGGCGTGTTTTTGTTACTTTGGGTGTACCTTGGATGACTTTGCAGTCCGCGTGCCAAGCTGAGAGCCTGTAAGGGGCCTGATGCTTGCGCGGGGGCTTATATTCCAACTTTGGCGCGGGCTTTCAGTCACACGGGATGAACTTCAAGGTATGCGGACTGCAGTGCACGGGGTTTGAGTAAAACACATTGTATTTATACTATCTCCCCTAATTTACACAACACCTCATTTCCGTGACTGGAAAATGGGGGTAAGCATATGTATATGAGTATGTAAGCATAAAGTTAGGTAATCATACTTTTAACTGATCATTAATACAATTTTCAGTTATTAGTATCATATCATATGTATAATAATAAGTTTTAGTTGCACACCAAGACTGACACCTATAATGTAGGAAATAGTTAACCAAAAGGCAAATAATGTATCATTTGGATGGAAGTGATCAATAGAACATGCAACATGTAGAGCTGGAGACACAGGATAGGATTTAAATACCATACAAGTCAGAAGTGATAGTTGGACAAAGCTATTTCTATATCTTGAGAAAAAATGTGGAGTAGGTGGTGAGTAGCAAAGTAGTGGTGAAATTCTTTGTAGGTTCTTTCCCAATCCACTTGGGGGAGTCCGTTCTCACCAATCTTGTCAAAGCCCATAGCACACAAGAAGTCCAGAAAATATATACGAAGATTGTCTAAAGTTTGGTGGGGCATTGGGAGAGTAATACCACCATCCACCTTTTGTTTAAGGACTTTGGCCCCAAATTCTAGCAAGGCTGAAGCGTTGGCATTGCTGGCAGTCTGTCTGTTGAATGTGAAGACTGATGTTGGACCAAAAACGAGCAGACCAGCTAGCATCTGGATCTGAGAGGGTGTATTCCTTGTGGAGCACTCATCCGTCCTTGTATGCTTTGGACGTGGCCGGGTAAAGTCGGATAAGCTGCAGATATACGCCAGAGCTGACATTGCCCCCACCAGGTGCTGTGACACAAGCATGAGGCCGCCAAGGTTTGGTGAATTGGCATCGAATGTCCCCAGGTTCTCGTAGGTTCGTTGGAAGCCCCAGTGAGCAGAGTGGACCTTTGTTGTATCTAGTGGAAGGGGTTCCCATTGGGCGCCCTGCTGTTCGAGATGACGAAAAGCCCAGCATTGATGTAAAGCAGATTTGAGTCGGAGGTATGCCGTGTCAGGAGGAGAGATGAATGATGCCATGTTTGAGGCCAGTGTGTGTACCTGAGTTTGGTTGGTTATCGTCTTGCTTTTGTTGGCCCGGACAACTTCAATCTGATCCATGTTGATCATGTCATGAGTGATCAGAGACATTGAAGTAGCAGGGTGGAGGATTTTTTCTTAACCGCACCACAAAAATTGGTCAGTGTCATTTTTAAATAAATAGATAGTAACTAGGAGAATTACCTGATTTGCAAGCAGCCAGAGTTATTGTAACGTCCCGCCACACTCTTTCCTTGAAATTGTGGTCCATTGGGCCATGACGAGAGAGCATATGGGGGAGGTGATTGAGGACATAGGCAATGTTCTTTATCATCTTCTCAGCTGATGTGATGGACCATGCAATGCCACGCGCCAAATCGTTGTTCAAGTTTTCTACCACTGATCTTGGAAGCAGTGGGCCTGGTAAAAATAGTTCCACAGCTGCAACAGACAGACAGACATGAGTTTGAGAAGTGTTTAATGTTTAGAGGAGAGGGGGATGACTCACATGCATCCCGTGTGGACCTTGCAGGGCGAGGAGGGCCTGTTGACCTCTTGCTGGGGTTTGAACTGGAGCTGGGCAATGAACTGGAACTGTCCACTGCACTAGTGGTTGCGGTGCGGGAGAACTTCATGCCTTTCAAGTGTTCGGCCGTTATGACAGTTGGGTGAGGAGTGAATAGGTGGCTTGGGAAGTTTGGGCCGGTTTCCCTTGGGTCGATACGCACAATCTGTTGATGAGAGGTAGAGGAGCCCTGTTGAGGGACTGGGCTTCCACCACATGAGGGAGGATTGTCTGGACTTGGGGTGTGATGCCGGGATTTTTTGGATGTAGGATCATTGGATGTAGGATCAACAAATATTGCAGTTGGATAGCGGTAGCGAGCCCGGCGTGGGTGACTTTCAACAATAGTGGAATGTGGGTGTGGGGCTGCACAATGGTTGTACGGCAAAGAGTCTTGTGAGGCTGGAGGGTTGATTCCCAATTCTTCAGGGTTGGTTTCCCCCTTGGCATCCGGGTCGTTTATATTGTCATCGCGGTTTTGTGATAAGTTATGCAAGGCTCGTTTGGCATTTTGGGATTCCATGGCGGTAGTTATACCATCAAGGAAAGCCTCATTAGAGGTGGTGAGAAAGGTGCTTTCGCCTTTGCTGTTGCGCCTGGGTGACCTTAATGGGTGGATGGGGCCATATGCCGGGTTCATAACGTTGGGCAAGCCGTTGTCAAATGGAGGGGGTTCGTTGTCCCATTGAGCTGGTATGTTGTTAATTCGAGTGGGTTCTGGTGTGCGATGAAGTGTTGGTGCCGCATTGTTTGCTGAGATAAAATCTGACAGTTGTGGAGCGGTTGTTTGAGGTGGTGGGAGGTCTTTGGGAAGATGAGGAAACCAAGGAATGAATTGGTTGAGGTTAGGAGGTGGTTGGTTGACGTTAGGAGTGGAATGTAGGATGGTTTGGCTAGCTGGGGGGTCAAACGTGTTTGTTGGAGCTGGGCGAGTTGAGGACTCATGACCCTCATTGTCTGACTGCTCGTATTCGGCTTTGATTTTGTTGGCAAGAACTTCCAGATACTTGTATTCCTCGGGACTGCATGCGGGATGCTGAGCAAGCTCAGTGCATTTTTGCCAGAAGTCCAAACCTGATTTGCAGTGTTTTGGGGTGGAAAGTGGTAAGCAGGAGGTTTATTGTCATACATCTTATGAGGAAACAGAACTTACGTGATTGTTCATGACTACCAGACATTGTTGTTGCATGGAAATACGTCTAAAGCTTGATGGAGGAGGAGAAAACGGTGTTGCTGTTGGTTGGATTGCAAAGTAAAACAGATGTCAGCTTCTGCTCCTGGAATTAAGTACCTTTTGCAGTGAGAATATGAGAAAGGGGAATATCAGCCCTTGCGGGGGGTTTGGGGGGGCACTTTGGGTGTGTAGGGGGCTTAGACGGGGGACTTGGGGCCTGATATGCATCTGTGGGCATTTCCCGGGGCCCTTTAGGCCAAGATGTGTCCCTTGCACATTTTTCCTGGGCCTTGGGTGCAATGGGGGGCTTGCAAGGGGGCCTAGTGGCACATTCACACCTTGAATGTGTCCATAGGGGCCACTGGTTCTAGTTGGCCCCTTTTGGCCAGGCCCAGGTGGCCCATCTGGCCCCTTTTGGCTGGCCCATCTGGCCCCTTTTGGCCAGGCCCAGGTGGCCCATCTGGCTCCTTTGGGCCTGGCCCAGGTGGCCCATCTGGCCCCTTGGGGCCAGGCCCAGGTGGCCCATCTGGCCCCTTCGGGCCAGGCCCAGCTGGCCCATCTGGCCCCTCTGGGCCAGGCCCAGCTGGCCCAGGAGCGGGCGGGGTTTTGGGTGAGGGGCAGGGGGTAGGGGGGGCGCGGAGGATTGGGGGAACGGGGGAAACGGGGGAGATGGGGGGACATTGACTTACTTGTCGATGTCCTGGCGGCTGGCTTGAGGTGGTCGGGCGGCTGGGTCGTTCCGGCGGCTTGCGTCGGCGGTCGGCGAGGCTGGGTTGGGTGGGTGGTGGGTCGGAACGGGTGGGTGGTCTGGAAGGTGGGTGGTGGTTGGGGAGGGATTTCAGGAGGGGGGGGAGGGCCAATCGGCAAAGGATGGGGGGAGGGGGAAGGTGGGGGCATGCTGATGTCATGCGTACATTCTGGTGTACGCATGACATCAGCATGTATATAGGAAGGGCGTGCCCCTTCCTATATACATAGAATCGGCGTGCCGACTGCACGCCGATTCTATGTATATAGGAAGGGGCACGCCCTTCCTATATACATAGGTCGGAGGTCCGCCGATCTATGTGTATAGGCAGGGGCGTGCCCCCTGCCTATATACATAGAAAGGGCGTGTGGGTCGCACGCCCTTTTTATTTGTATAGGCAGGGGGCACGCCCTTGCCTATACACATACAAAGGGCGTGCGACCCACACGCCCTTTTCTGAAGGGGCGGGCGAGCCGCACACCTGTTTCTGAAGAGGGCGTGCGACTGCACGCCTGCAGTGTCGCACGCCTGTAGATGGGCGTGCAGCACGCACGCCCATCTACAGGCGTGCCCACGCCCGAGGATGGGCGTGCAGCCCGCACGCCGATTAAAAAAAAGGCGTGCGGGGCACACGCCTTTCTTTTTATCGGCGTGCGTTCGGCGTGGGCGTGCGCCGATGGGCGTGCAAATATCAATGCCCGACTTAGACAGGGTAGAAGATGAGACGGATTTTGATAGCAATAGTGTTGACAAGGATGAGCCAGACCTTGAAACTGACAATGACAACAATAACGAGGGGACTGGATCTGGATACAAAAGCTATGATCAAATCACCTCAAAGGATAAAAATAATCAGAAACCATGTTCAAACAGAAATTATTCTAATGAGTTGAATGAGTTAACCAAAGCAGTCAGTTTATTATCTTTTAATTATTTATTTTAGTAGCAATCAATTACTAAATCTTTCCTTCATCTTTTTTGATATATAGCTGGACTTTGTGTGCAAAAGATTACCTCATCAAGTGCATGGAGAGCTGAATTTTACTGCTGTGCAGAGGATTACCAGAACCAAAAAGGGGGAACAAAAGTGAATGGTCTGATTGCTGGTTATGGAATCTGCTGGAACATCAAATATCAAAGCCAAGAGCGTGCCTATAGGGCAAGAGAGGTATTTCATTAAGCTTCACCTTCAAATATGTGATGGTACTGATCAATATATTGTTACCCTCAGGTTATTGATGCAATGCTCCATGATGAGTATAGTAAATTCCAAGATCAAATTGTTCAGTCCAGCCGCAAAGAGAATCACAAGAAGTTTGGTGACTTCAAAGAATTCAGTTTACCAGCAAGGAATGGATAATAATCAATGAGTTGATTCAGGAGTTGGAAGTAAGACATATTCATTCCACCAAATTCCCTTATTTATTTCATAAATAATGCTTATTTTTTTAATAGCCTTTTAACTGTTTGACCAATGAGATGGAGGGGTATGGTCCTACAGGTGCCTTTGTATTGCCAAAATACTATCAAGCCATCTCTGATTTAAAGAAGAAAGAGGCAGGATGCAGTTGAGGGCATCCATTACATCTGATGTATGTGAAAATGATACAAAAGCTTGAGGTCTACCAAGAAGAGGCGCTTGAATTTGAAACACTTGTAATGGCCACCATTCTTCACCCAACTTTTTGCATCAAAATCTTCTCTCATTGCTGGCCTGAAAAAGCGGAGGAAGCAGAATTAAGAAACTTTGGAGCAACCAACTTTTTGCTAAACAAAGAGATTTGTTGAACAAGAAGAAAAAATCAAACATTAACATCTTGGACAAGGATACTTCAAGCATTGAAAAGGATAACATATTTGATTTGTTCAACACTCCTGAAACATTGGAAAAAAGCAAAGAGCTAAAAGTATATGTCAAGAACATGGATTGCTTAACCGGTCCAGATGGAAAGGATCCCAATATTATTTTGAGGTGGTGGAAGGTATACACTGAAAATATGATTGTATCAGACTTGCAAATCTGGCATTATGTCAGTTGAAAAAATCTTATGTTATATCGCAAAAAACTGGTATTTGTCCACCACAACTGATATTACATCTACCTGTAATGATAATAGGTCTATCATGAGTGATATTGCATAAGCTCAAAATGTTTAATATCAACATGACTTACTTTATTTCACATTTTGACATCTGATGTAATGCTCATGGGCCAAAATGTTATGTCAGATAAAAAAAATCTGATATAAACTCAGTGTTTTTGATATTGGATAGGTTGAACTGATTCAATATTTGTGATGATAGAAACAATATCATCTCATGTAGACTTAATCTCAGTTGTGGTAGACACAATACCAGTCTTGTCTGATGTAATACCAGTTGTTTTCAACTGATGTAATGCCAGATGTGGGAACCTGATACAATCATTCTCACTGCCAGCATAATTACCTAGGATGACATCATCCTAGTTAAACTGGGATGAAGTCAACCAATTTAAACTTGGTTGAAATAAACTGATGAAATATAAATCTAAGGGACCCCCCTTGTTTTTATATTTCATTGGTTGAGGTCAACCCACTTTAAATTGGTTGGTCACATCCTAGTGTAACTGGGAAGAACTCAACCTAGGCAGCTTCTATTTGTTCACAACTTTTTCCACTTGTGTTTGTTAGCTCATATTTATTTTAACAATGCTAATTTTCAGGTTCATTCATCAACATATCCAGTTCTTTCATCATTAGCAAGGGACTACTTGTACATTTCAGCATCATCTTGTGCTGCAGAGCGTACATTTTCTTCTGCTGCCAATTTTTGCTCAAGTGGCCAAGAAAGCTTGAACCCACGGACAATTGAGAGATGTGTTGGTAGTCATCTGTTGTTGAAAGATGGTATACAGGTGGTTGGAAAGTTTTCAAAATCTCAAGGCATTGTGAATAGCTATACAAATTTTTCCCAAAAAAATAATGAAAATAAATAATAGTTTATTTTTTCTTATTGCCACCAGGAAAAATCAATGATCACTTGTCTACAAGTGACATATCAAAGTACAAATGCCCCTTTGTAATTTCTGATTTCACTTGTAGACAAGTTATCCTTGTTTTTTCCTGGTGTGCTCTTATTCATTGGTCTCAATATTTTTTCCTTGTTTCATGAATAAAAATAAATAAATGTGTATAGAAATAGTTTGCATAATAATTGCTATCTGAACACCTTCATATGATCCTTATTCCCTGGAATAGTTTGTGTTAGAATTTGAAGTGATGAAGGGGGAGAAGATTTTTGAACAGAATCAAGGGAGACTCAGAGTTGGGGACTGGTTGAACTGAGGAGAACTGCTAGTTTGAAATTGCTTGGACTAGGCTATGTATTTATAGACTAGTTACAAGTGGTCAATTTGTGGTTAATAACTGAATAATAAATCATAAATCATAAAGAATAAAGAATGCTAAATAACAATGGAAGAAGATGGGAAAAGATCAATTTGATGTGAGTCTTACTAAGTCAATAAAAAATAACTACTACAACAGGGATCAAAGTCTACAAGTGTGTGTTAAGTTATTGGAAAATAGTATCATGAGTCAACAATAAAAAAGGTCAGTCCAACTAATCAAATATATTATTATTCATATTTTAATGGTCTTTTGGGGATGAGGAGACAGAATTCCAACAGTTTTTTTTTTTTTTTTGATTTTTACTCCTTCATATTGATTTATGAGAGCCTCTTCTGTTCCACAAGGGTTGAGACGTATAGCTGAGCAGGGTGTTACACTAACTTTTAGCGTAGCTGAAAATAGTGCTATGACAGTTAGCGTAGCTGACAAGAGAGCTATGCTAACAGTTAGCGGGGGGTTGATAAGCCCACGCCCATGGGCGCACACCCACGCCCAACGCACACCCTTAAAACAAAGGTGTGCAGCCCGCACACCTTTTTTTTTATTGGCGTGCGGGCTGCACGCCCTTTTTTGGGTGTGGGCACACCTGTAGATGGGCGTGCAGTTTGCACGCCCATCTACAGGCGTGCAACACCCCCAAGGACTGCCGGGGAGAACTACAACCCCCTCGGCCGGAGGGATCCCCCCCGGTCAAGGAGGTTGTATGACCTCCTTGACCAGAGGGAATCCCCCTCTGGTCAAGGAGGTTATACAACCTCCTCAGCCGGAGGGATCCCCCCCAGTCGAGGAGGTTGTATAAACTCCTCGACCGGAGGTGGATTCCCTCCGGTCAAAGGGGTTATACAACCTCTTTTACCGGAGGGGAATCTCTCCAGTCAAAGAGGTTTTATAGCCTCTTCGACCGGAGGGATTCCCTCCGGCCGAGGAGGTCATACAACCTCCTTGGACGGAGGGATCCCCCCCGGTCAAGGAGGTTGTATGACCTCCTTAACCGGAGGGAATCCCTCCAGTCAAAGAGGTTATACAACCTCTTCACCCGGAGGGATTCCCTCCGGCCAAGGAGGTCATACAACCTCCTTGGCCGGAGGGATCCCCCCTGGTTGAGGAGGTTGTATGACCTCCTTGACCGGAGGGAATTCCTCCGGTCAAAGAGGTTATACAACCTCTTTTACCAGAGGGATTCCCTCCGTTCAAAGGGGTTATACAACCTCTTTGACCGGAGGGGAATCCCTCCAGTCAAAGAGGTTATACAACCTCTTTGACTGGAGGGATTCCCCTCTGGTCAAAGGAGGTTATACAACCTCCACAACCGGGTGGGATCCCTCCAGCCAAGGAGGTTGTATGACCTCCTCGGCCGGAGGGATCCCCGCCGGTCAAGCCGTGCGGCCTGACAGCACAGTCCCAAAAAATGGGGACTGTGCCGTCAGCACACCCATGTATGTACATAGGTAGGGGCGTGCGCGCCCCCACCTATATACATAGAAAGGGCGTGTGGCCTGCACACCCTTTCTATGTATATGGGTAGGGGCACACACACCCCTACCTATATACATAAAAAGGGCGTGCAGGTTGCACACCCTGTTTTGGGTGGGTGTCGCACGCCTGTAGACGTGCTGACACCTGAAAATGGGTGTGCAGCCCGCACGCCAATAACAAAAAAGGCGTGCGGGCTGCACACCTTTTGTTAAGGGCGTGCGTTGGGCGTGGGCGTGCGCCGGGGGAAGTGAGTTTATCATCCCCCCAGTTAGCGTAGCGTTTTTTCCAGCTAACACCGCTAAAAATCAGCTAACAGGAAATCTCTGTAGCGTTAACTTTTCTTTTGATGACCCGCTTTTTTTTTTTTTTTGAAAATTCTTTTTTAGCGTTAGCTGAAAAAATCTTTGGCTAACAGTAAATTTATGTTTACTAACTTTGTGTCAGCGTAGCAAAAAAAGCCGACATTACACTACACTACAGCTATGTTAGCGTTGTGAGAACTCCTTTTGGGACGGGTGGCAGTTCTGCGAGGGGGAAATACCAGTAATAATATTTCAAATATGTAAGAAGATATTAAAACTGCTACGGGTGGTTTGAAAGACCTGCCCCTCTATGATACTACACAAGAGCTATCACAACAAATTTATTTATTTTTTATTTGTTGTGGCAAACTAATGATAGAGAAAACTTATGTGTAGCAGTCTCTATCAGACCTAGATCAAACTTGAATTCAGTGGAAATGGGTTTGGTGGAATTTGTATGGGCAATAGAGCCGGGGTGGTTTACAACAGGATTTAGTCAGATGATGGAAATAAGTCTTAAGTATATATCTTTTATGTGTTTTTTTTTATATATTTATAATTGAGGTGTAGATAAACTAGTAAAAATAATTCTTGACGGAACTGATGTTATATGTGAACTATTCAAAGTGTATTTGCCCTCTTCCTTAACCTTCAGTTAAGAGCACAATGGGTAAAGTCAATTTTGCTTGTTAAGAGCACCAATAGTGATGTTAGCTACTGGACTACTTATATATCCTCTGAGGTATGAAAGATTTTGATGGGTCACTTGATTGAGATCACACTGTGGGATTTACTTGGATTTGTGATGGAAACTCTAAGTGAGATGTGTGTTCTGCTTAGGATTCCTCCTCTTGCATTCTGAAACTGAGGAGAGAAAACCTCCCCCTTTTATAGTAAAACGTGAGGTATTTCTGCTGGTGTGACTGCCATAGAGGTGCTCATATGATGGTGGTGGTAAGGGTATCCATGTGGTGGTTGTGGTATTCATGTGGTGGTGGTACCCATGTGGTGGTGGTACCCATTTGGTGGTGGTATCCATTAAATATACTACAACTATGCACTTGAATCTAATTCTATACTATGTACTATCAATATATATTCCTAAAGTCTGAAATAACAGTTTAATCCAGATATCTTTTAAATGAGGGGAGCTAGCCTAGTGGTTCCAGTGAGTGACTAGGGGTTAAATGACCCGTAGAACCTAATTATGCAATAATACATCTAGAAATATGTCTCCTTATCAATAGTAAACTGTGACTCTATGTGATTTGATACTTGGAACACATTTGGCACACCACATCCTCCCCCAACTTAATGCTGTCCGCAGCATCCCTGTGTTACAAGTATCAGACAGATGAACACAAATAAAACAAACTCATAAAGGCTGGAAGTACTAAGATCTAAAATCCAGTTTCAAGTCCCCAAGTATACTATTGACCATTTATCTCTCCCTTTATTGTAGGAATTAAACCATACACCCATTCCTAACCAGTAGCCAAATCCAACAAACTCAAAAAAAAACTCATAAGTGTGCAGATACAACTAATTCAATAGCTTTCTCTATCCAATATCTCTAATCTAAACTTAAAATAACCCCTCTGAACTTAGCTACCCGTTATTGAATCCTGTATGACTTCTCTTCCTTCATAATTGAAATTGATTCATGTCCCATAGTATTTCCTTGGTCCTCCTTCCTGATGCAACCTGCCCCTTCCATCTTTGTTTTGTTTTTTTTACTTGTTTTTTTAGTTATTTTCTATTTATTTATGTATTTTGTCATTTTTAGTCTTCCGTATTGTTCAAAAAATCTTCATTGTCTTTCTTGTCCCCCTCTTCATACAGTTCTCCACCTGATTTGCGGCATACCTTCTTGCCAGTTTAGTTCCATCCAGTTCCTCAAGTTCATAAGGTCCGTTTAATATCTGCTCCCTAACTCTATATGGCCCATTCCATCTGTTTTTAAACAGAAGTCCCCACTGATTTTCCAAAGCTTTATTATACACCAGAACCAGATCCCCAGGTTTAAGTGGATCTCTCATACGATGTGCAAGCCTTCTATCCCAATATTTTACAGAATCTGCCCGTGCTTTTTCCAATGCCTCTTTGGCTCTCTGAATATTTTCTTCCCTCTGAGCTGGCTGGTCTGCTCTTATTCTCAATAAATCTGCTGTGGATTTGATCTCTGTCCAATCTACGCTAAGGTAACTCTTAAGTTCCATATCTACTGGCAACACGGCTGGCTGTCCAAACTGTAGCTCAAAAGGAGTGTATCCTGTAGTCCTCTTGGTGGATATTCTATCTGCTAGCGTTACTAATGCTCCTCTTCTGACAAGCTTCACATGTTTGAACCCATTTTCTGGACATTTTCTTCATTCCTTCCCACCAAAATCTCTCTCTGACCCTTCTGTAAGTTTCCAGAACTCCCCTATGCCCTAAGTCCTTGTGTAATGACTTAAGTACCTGAGCCTGGATATGTGGATTTGAGACTACCACTTGATTGTAGGGTATCCGCCTCCTTTTGAGTTGGCCCTCTTCCACAAAGAACATTTGAGATCTGCGTTTGATTTTTATGAATTCTTTGTCTTCACAATTCTCAGGCCTCCTCCAACTTAATAGATAATCCGCCATCTTCTGCCAAAAAGATGTTTGTGTGTTAAATTCTATCTCTACCCCAAGTTTTGTTAGATTGACTTCCTTGGCTCCAAAACCAGGGTGTGGTGTCACCCAAGGTGTTCCTTCATCAAATTCTTTTAACTCTTCATGGTCTTCCGGTGTTCTTCTTGACAGACTGTCTGGCATTGTAACAGTTTTTCCTGGCTTATGTACCAAATCAAAAGAAAACAACTGGATAAATGCTACCCATCTTGCCATTGGTGCGCTTGGAAGGCTAGGGGTGTTTATCATTTCCATGAGCGCCTTTGCGTCCACCTGTAGCTCAAAGTGCTGCCCCCAAAGGATAGTCTGTAGCTTTTTCAAAATCTTTGCAACTCCACATAACTCCAGTTTTGCTTGAGAATACTTTGACTCCCTTCTTGAAAATCCTATTGACTCATAGATAACTGGTTTGTAGATATTATCCTTGTCTTCTTGCATGAGTACCGCTCCTGCCACAATGTAACTAGAGTCTACTGCCAATGTTATTTTCCCTGCTTGTTCACCATATTCCAAATTCTTGAGGACAATCCCTTCCCCAACTATTTTTTTCAGTTCTTCAAAAGAGGTGTCACATTCTATATTCCAGTCAAACTCCATGTCCTCTCTTGTGAGTCTTCTTAGGGGTGCAGCTATAGTTGAAAAGTTCCTAATAAACATTCTAACATAGACGCAGAGTCCCAAAAAGCTACAAATATCCTTTTTATTCTTAGGTGTTGGCCAGCTCTGTATCTTATTGAATTTCTTTGTTGACATGATTCTTCCTGCCTGGGAGACAACATGTCCTACTATGTCTAATGCTGGAACACAGCAGGCAAACTTTTCTCCTGATATAGTGAGTCCTGCTTCTTCTATCCTGAATAGAATCCTTTCTAGAGTTATGGCATATTCCCAAACAAATCTGCGTATCCCAGGGTTTTCTTTTAGTGTTTCATTATTATAAGTAGAGATAGGACCTTTGATCCCTCCGTCATCAATAAAAATTCCAACATGATCTGGTATCTTGTCTTGAAGAATCCAGGTCATCTGAGCTTGGTAAACAGCAACAGAATTAGTTGCCCCCTGTGGAAGTCTTGTTAATTGCAACCTCCCCAGAACTGTCTCAAATGTTGTAAGTGGTCGAGAGGTGGGGTCAAGCTCCCTTTCATCATAACCACCCATTATATCTCCCAAGCCATAACAAGCCCTTCCAGAAAAAGATTCAACAAACTCCTCAATCTTGGGAGGCAATCCTGCGTCCTTTATTGTTACTTTATTTAGAACTTGAAGGTCGTGAACAATTCTAAGCTTCCCATTTGACTTGGTTACACAAAACACAGGACTAGAGTAGCTGGATGTAGATTGTTCGTAGAGCCCAGTTTTTATTCTCCGCCGTACTAATTCTACAAAATCTGGGAGAATGGGTTTTGGGATTGGAATTGGCTTCTTTTGCCATGGCTCGTGTGCTACTACTGGGATTTTATATGGTTGGCCGTAGGAATGATGCAACAGTCCCCTTTCCTCCTCATCAAAAGCAACTGATTTTTGCCTCAGTACTATTACATCGTTTAAAAGATTTAATTCTTGCTCTGAAAGCCAATCAGGTGGTCCAAAGTTAACTGTTTTCAACCTCTCATGGGTAATTCTTGCCGTAGGGATAAACCCAGGAGGATGAGGTGTGAGGGGTGTTTGATAAGGATCTCTTGACAAAAGTGGCCGCTGAAGAGGGGGGTTTATATCTTGAGGCATGGGGTGATTAATTGGCCTAATTTTCTTATCAACAGTCTTGTACTTGGCTGCTAACACTCAATTATCCATGGCGTTGGTGTGTGAAGTCATGATTTTTCAAGTCTGTTTAGGACTTGCTGCAGTTTAAGGTCATACAGGACCCTACTAACAAGAGCTATGTATGGCTTTTTCCTAAGATAAGTTAGGTTTTTACTCCCTCATACTACCTTTTATTCATTCTTCTTAAATTTAATTTTTACTATGTTATGTTTTATTGATTTATTGATTGATGTTATTTTTTATTTATTTTTTATTTTTTATTTTAGCATTCTATTTTATTTTTATTTATTTTATTTTATTTTTATTTTATTTTTATTATTATTATTATTATTTATTTATTTTTACTGTTTTGCCTCCTACAGACTGGTGTCTTGCACACGAATATGTATTATGTGGTATGTGCCCCCCCCACTTATTGTTCTATCTTTTATTGCCGCTCAACCAAAATCTCGGCTAACTTTAATCTTGTCCACCATTGCAGGTATTCAGGACTGGCCCGTATCCATTCCCCAAGAATCCCGAAGATCTCCATTGGACATACTCCCTTATGGTGAATTGAATACCATGGCAGCGACTCAAATTCAACTGATGTATGTAAGATTTTTTTTTATTTGGTATCATTAAATCCATCAAGATTGGCTGATAACCTCCACTGATGGTTCAGGTCTA
Source organism: Puccinia hordei (assembly GCA_007896445.1). Lineage (NCBI taxonomy): Eukaryota > Fungi > Basidiomycota > Pucciniomycetes > Pucciniales > Pucciniaceae > Puccinia > Puccinia hordei. The sequence goes on along the minus strand of RDRW01000224.1, from coordinate 179,093 downwards.
TGGACCTTGTTTACCAGGAAGACTGCTGGCCGGGTTGGTACCACCATAACTGGACCCACCATGAATACTGGTCCACTGCCGATTGGACCTCAAAAGACTCCATTGCTGGTCTCCCTTTTTTTTCTATAAAAAGGCTAGGTTCACCCCCCCTTTTTTTTCTTCATCGACATCATGTCTGACTCCCTTTCCCCTTCCCATCACCCTGTAGTACACTCCATCTCCACTGATTATGCGCCTACAAACTCCTTTGATGAGGACGGCGACTCCTATACTAGCTTTGGGTCACTACAAACCCCTCCCCAGCTTCAAGAAGCAATCCGGCACCTCTTTGATGGGGGGTTCCCCACCCTATTTCCTGCGTCTTCCGATTTCCATCTATCTGGCCCGGGTTCCCCACTTGATCCTATTTCTTCCCACGTCCCCGCCTCAATAATTGGCGATAATCTTCAGGAAGTCGGCTCCTTGCTGGGCAAAACCTTTGGCAATCGTCAAGCTCGCTTGCAGGTGGCCGCAGCGTCGCCAGTTTATCCTCCAATACCAGACATCAACGGCTGTCCCTGGTCAGAGCAGGACGAGAAATACGAGCTCAAAGATAGTGAGCTCTCTTTTTTTTTTTTTTTTACATACATGTATCTATCACTCTCCACAACAATGCTGATCTTTTGGTTTTCACAACCTCTTTCAGCCATTGGGTCTAAGCCCTCGACTCCGGATCTTGCTTTGCCTCTTGGCTCCAACTGGCCGACTGTCCCCCCTGTTGCAAACAACATATTTGATCGTAAGCATTTTATTTTATTTTCTTTTGTTCCTCTTTTTTTTTTTATATGCCATTTATATATATATATATTTTTTCTAACGTAACGCTCCCTCTGGGATTGCAACGTTGGCCTATAGAATTTTGGAACAATCGCGTCGAGGAGTCGCTTCGTTCTTGGTCTGACCATCCCGCTGGAATCGATGTCGGCCCCTCCTTAACTTCTGGGATGACCGCCATTGCGAAGCCCTCGCCGCAACTCTTGGAAAATCTAGACGCTGCGGGCAACAATGGTATGTCATGATCATTTGATTGTTTCTACAGAAAGCCTGCTCCAACTCATGCGGTTTTCTTTCTTTCTTTTTTTTTTTTTTCTTCTCTTCTCTTCTCTTTTTTTTTTTTTTTTTCTTTCTTCCGATTGTCTAGTGGCCGCCTCGATATCCTCATGGCCGAGCTTTGCGGATAAATCGAGCGACTTCACATATGTACCTCCCAAGCCTGCCAAGAAACGCTTACGAGTCCGAGCTCGTTCCGATCGCCCCCCCAAAAACAATGTGAAGAAACCTCGATCGAGGGATGCCCAAGGTCGTTTTGTGTCCACGCGCTCTCTTAGTAAGTCATCTATACACCCTATGCTTCAGCTGTATTGACTGACTTCGCTTATTGTTTTCTCTTTTTTTTTTTTTTTTTTTTTTTTTTTTTTTTTTTCCTAGAAGCGATCACGCCTAGAAAGCCCATTGTGGCAGGCCCTGCTCCATTGACTGCGGTTGAAACCGCCGCTAACACCTTTCTTAACTCCCTCTCGGCGTCCCCCGAGTTCAGCTTTGGGTTTGGCTTAACCAACCCGTTTCAAGCTCATTTCGGCTTGGATCCGCAGCCACCGACTCTTGCTGCCGGTCCCGCTCTTTCGGAACGTCTCTCTCCCGACGACCCTCAAATCCGATTCCGTGCAGCTTTCCTTCGCTTATCGGAGACTCTTGACACCTTTATTAACGATTCGGACCCTTCCCACCATCGCTGGGAAGATGTGTGTATCGTCGGTGACGCTCTGTTTGCTGCCCAACAACGTTACATTGATTCGTCTCATTTTTAGTAAGTCGGCCCGTCTTTTGATCACCCTACATGTAATAACTTCCCATACTAAAAAAAACAGGAGTTTTTTTTTTCTTCTTATTTTATATATATATGCCCTTGATACTTGTACAGCAAGTCCTATTTAGACCCCATCTGACAGAACAAAAAAACTTGTTCATTTTATTTATTTATTAATTTATTATTTATTTATTATTATTTTTTTTATTATTATTCCATCGATCCTTGTGCAGCGAGTCCTATTTAGACTAAATCTGACAAGAGAAAAAAACTTTTTTTTTTATTATTATTATTACTATTTTTTTTTTATAAAATGAACTTTAGAATCAAAAAGAAAAAAAATATGTCCTTTTGTTTTCTCTCCCCTGTCATCTATCTGCCCAAACAAATCAGTAAAAAAAACCAAAAAACCAAAAAAATAAAATATTTTTATTTTATTATTTATTAAAAAAATCTGTTTCCTTCCTGAGTGGAAGCATATATCCTGTGTTTCCTCCATTTCTCTGCTCTAGCCTTCTTACTAGATACATTTGCTCTATACCATCTGTTTCCTCCCCCAAAATAAAGCTTATGACGCACTTTACTGCTTACAAAACCAAACCTAGAAGTCCAAGAGCCTTGTGTGATGAATGCATGCTCTCCTGAATAGCTCAGAATCTGTAAGAAATCAAGTGAGTCTGTGAACCCCCCGGGTAATTCTCTCAGCCATTCTTGTCCTTTACTCTCCCTCTTGGGCCTGTTAGTCTCATCAAATACTTCTTGAAACTTGCGGGGAATATAATGTTCAAGCCAGTAGCACTCAGATCCGTGGTCCACTGCAATAGGTGTTGCTGCCCATGCTGCCTCCGCTTCTGAAAGTCTTTTGTCCACTTTACGCTGCTCCTCATCTGTGAGCATAGCTGCTCCCAACTCATTTGCCCAATCTACTGGTTCAACAACTAACACTTGCCAAGGGTCGCCCCCTACTAAGGCTGGGTGTGAATTCTCATTGGCCAAGTTTTGTACTTGTGGTAATTCTTCCTCTCTTGAAGTCAGCTTGGTGGTTTTTAGCATAGATTCCAGTTTTTCCAATTGATTCCATTCCACCACCGGGATGTAATCTTCCGCCAATCCCAATTTTTCATTGGCCAATGTATTAAAAATATCCCAATCAGCAACTTGGAAGGAGCAATTCTGCCTAAGGGTTGGAGCTTCTTTATGCCATCCTGGAGTGCTAGGCAAACATATAGGTATGCATACTATCCTTCCTTCTGAATCAGGAAAGCTTAATACCTCTCCCTTCTGATTGGATAACTCTAGTCTTACGTTATGGTCTGCTAGGAAAGGTCAGCCTAAAACTGTATGTACTGAGCCTCTGAAAACAAAAAAGTTAGCCAAGTGGACATAGCCAGGAAGCACACTAATTGGTATTTTTTCTGCTAGTCCCACAATTGGTGTGAAGTGACCCCCAATACCCTTGAGACGCATAAATATCTCCGTGGTGACTAGTCCTAGCTGATCTGCAAGGGTGTCTGGAATTATATTCATCTCTGCCCCTGTATCAATTAAAGTCCTGATTCTTCTCTTGTTGATTGTCATGTCTACCATCCCTACGGGACAAGGGTATGTAAGACCTAAATTATCCTCATCTTGAACAATATCTGTTCCTACTGAGCAGTTGAGTTCTCCATTATTTGCTCCTTGCCCAGGTGTTTCAGATTCTGGCTGGGATTTTTGTAGACCTCTCAAGAAATGTGGGGCAATTTTTACAATTTCCTCCAAAGTGAGAGTGTATGTCCGTTTATAGAAGTTGTTGCGGATGGACTTGTCCAATCCAACGGTGGGCCCGCTACGCTAACAATAGCTGTAGCTTAGCGTAATGTTAGCTTTTGTCGCTACGCAAAGTTACTGTTAGCGGTTTTTTTTTTCAGCTAACGCTACAAAAAGTTTGTCAAAAAAAAAAATAGCGGTAGCGTAGCGTTAGCGACTTCAAAAAAAAAAAGTTAACGCTACAGGAATTACCTGTTAGCTGATTTGTAGCGGTGTTAGCTGGAACAAACGCTACGCTAACTGTTAGCGTAGCGCTCTTTTCAGCTACGCTACATGTTAGCGTAGCGCTCCTTTCAGCTACGCTAACTGTTAGTGTAGCGCTCTTTTCAGCTACACTAACTGTTAGCGTAGCACTCTTCTCAGCTATGCTAACTGTTAGCGGAGTACCCTTGTGTGGTGAGCTAACTGTGAGTTTTTTTTTTTTTAAGTGCAGATTTGATCAGACATTGCGCACTAGTGAGTTTCGCGCTACACTAACTGGGGCATTGATATTTGCACTCCCATCGGCGCACGCCCACGCCGAACGCACGCCGATAAAAAGAAAGGCGTGTTCCCCGCACGCCTTTTTTTTATCGGCGTGCGGGCTGCACGCCCATCCTTGGGCGTGGGCACGCCTGTAGATGAGCGTGTGTGCTGCACGCCCATCTACAGGCGTGCGACACTGCAGGCGTGCAGTCGCACGCCCCCTTCAGAAAAAGGCGTGCGGCTCGCCCGCCCCTTCAGAAAAGGGCGTGTGGGTCGCACGCCCTTTTTATGTGTATAGGCAGGGGCGTGCCCCCTGCCTATACACATAAAAAGGGCGTGCGACCCACACGCCCTTTTTATGTGTATAGGCAGGGGGCACGCCCCTGCCTATACACATAGATCGGCGGACCGCCGACCTATGTATATAGGAAGGGCGTGCCCCTTCCTATATACATAGAATCGGCGTGCCGACTGCACGCCGATTCTATGTATATAGGAAGGGGCACGCCCTTCCTATATACATGCTGATGTCATGCGTACACCAGAATGTACGCATGACATCAGCATGCCCCCACCTGCCCCCTCCCCCCCTCCCCCCCAGCGGATTTCAACCGCAACCACCACCTCGCTCAATCGATCAAATGATCACTCCCCCCTCCCTCCTCACAGCCAGCCCTCCACACCAACCCCCCAGACGAGCTGAGCCGACCCACCCGACCTGATCCAAGCGAGCCAGCCAACCAACCCGACACGGAACAACCGGACGAACCCCTAAGTGGGTATTTTTCCTTTTGTTCCCCCGTGCCCCCCCGTGCCCCCCGTGCCCCCCGTGCCCCCGTAAGATCAAATAAAAAATCAGAAAAAATAAGATAAAATAAAAATAAAAATAAAATAAAAACAAAATAAAAATAAAATAAAAATAAAATAAAAGTAAAATAAAAATAAAATAAAAATAAAATAAAAATAAAATAAAATAAAACAAGAAAAAAACAAGAAAAAAAAAAAAAAAAAAAAACAAAAAAAAAAGATAATGATCATAACAAAAACTAAGAATTTGATCAGGGCCCATTAGGCCCTATATTGACAGTGGGACAAGCCCCAAAGGGCCTAGTAAAGGGGCCAACAGGGCCCACTATGACTGGCCAAAAGGAGCCAACTGTATGACTGGCCAAAAGGAGCCAACTGTGCCCTTCCCAGCCGCCCAAGTTTGACATGTTAGGCCAAAGGTCCCCTTTATATCTCCACATAGGTATCCAAGGGCCCCATTCCCCTTGTCCAAGCCCCGGACGGGCACACCAGCACTTGATATTCTTCCACTCAGATCCAATCAATCTCTCCACATCTTCATTATTATTATTTTCATGCCAGCTGATTATTTCTTCTTGTTCCTCTGAACGCACAGATATCAGCAAGTATTCTTCGCATCAACTTTTATTACCCTCCAGCAGTGTAAGTGCATGTCTATCAAAGTAGATATCATCCAAAATTACTCACTTTGGCCGTTATTTACAGCAGAAAATGTCTCAGCCAGGCCAAAACTCCTCCTACTACCACGTATCTCCCAACCCATATGGCGTCCACAATCAGCCGCACCCCCAATACCCTAATGCAATAATGCATGCCAGTGGTCAGCCTAATGTCACCCAGTCTCACTTGGCACAACATGTATGTAAACACTTCCCAATGCTTCTACTTAAATAACTGGCTCACACAGTCCTTCCTCCTGCCTCCATCAGCCGCAACCACCAGTCCCATTTGGGCAACCCCCTTGGTTCCATGCCCCATCCAACTCCACCATCCCTCCTCAAACGTCTGATCAATTCCCCAGCTTCCCCAATTACCTACACAATGCTGCCGCATCCTCAATACCCCCAATCACACATAATCCCACAAACCAACACCCCAGCTTCACCAACCATGGCCACCCTGCATACCCGTCAAACTCAATGGCCTTTCCAATTCCAAATCACGGGCAACCTGCACCCCATATGGGCCACCAAATACCATCTTTCAACCCATACAACAACCTTCCCCCCCACCAATCATCCCAAACGGCCTCCTATAACAATAGTACAGCCTTTCCTCACATTCCAGTCACCGGCCAACTCAATCCAAACTTTCCAAACTACACCAATCCAGCAATCCCCCTGCACCAGACGTCCAACATTCCTCCCACCCACCAACCCAATCAACCAACCTCCTATACATTACAGCAGGAAATGTACTCCAACAACTGGAATGCCCCCCAACCAATCCAACACCCGCCATCAATACCCAGCAACCTGTCTGCATCAATACCCAGCAACCCGTCCGTCAACCAGCCCACATACTACTGGGACAACAACACCAACCAATCCGCTGTCGAAATCAATTCTCTGCTTGACTCTTTAAGTCCGCCTGCCCCATCCGCGCAACTACCTACATCAATTGATCCACTGGCTTCCTTGGTTTTCCCTCAAATGACTGACAATACTGCTCAAGGTAGGTCTAACTTTCTCTTGTAATGTATATTTATTGAGAGCTGACAAACTGTAAATCATCAGCTTTTCCCCCTGATTTCCTGCCTTCTGCAAATGACCTGCCTGCTCCCTCTTTTCCCACCCAAACCAATGAGGATCAAGCTCAAGGTGGGTCTTAGTTTCTCTGGTAAAGTTGCTTTATTGGGAGCTGACTATTTATTGATGAATCAGGTGGTTCCAACTCTACAACATCTGTGGTACCGTCTGCAGTCCTGGCTCCTGCAAGAACCACCCAGGAAATGTCTGTTCCCTCCCCAATCCCCCTGGAAATGTCTGTTCCCTCTCCAATGACTGAGGAAAATCCCCAAGGTGATTGTAGATTTCACTCAGAAAAGTCCTTTGCGGTGTTCCTACCAATGTTTTATTGTACAGATCCCAGTGCATCTGCGCACCACACCAATGACTTGTTGATGGCCCCAAATCTCCCGGATGGAAATGCTTTGCCCAAAGCCCTACTGACCAGTGAGGATGTCAGATTGTTTGACTACTCTGTGGGAGGTCAGTGCCTCATTGATTTATCATACTGTTTCCAATGGATGCTCATGGGAGTTAATTTTGTAGAGCCAATGGACCCTCCACCTGAATACCTGTTCACCTGTGTTGACGATCTGAAGAAATTTGTGTCCACATGGGCCACCGAGCATGGTTATCGGCTGGCAGTCTCAAAATCCAAGGCGGGGAAGAACATTTACCTTGCCTGCTCACTGGCTGGAGAAGACACTACCACCATGGACTCCTGTCGGGCTCGTGAATCACGTAATAAGCGAGTTGGATGCGCCTTCAAGATTTCGGGCCACTGTTCATGTGCCAAGAACCGTGAAAACGACTATTGGGATCTCCGCAGCAAGACTGTCCCTCACAACCACAATGTCATCCAGCACAAGTACGAGGCCATCCACAAGACACTTGGGGCAGAGGGCCAAGCAGAGGTGGCTCGACTGGCCTCTCTTGGTTTGCAACCACAGGCAATTGCCCGGCAGCTGAGTACGACTGAGGGACGCTTTGTCACAAACAGGACAATTTACAACACAAAAGCAGCGCAGAAGATACAGCGGAGGGCCGGCGACACCCCCATCAACCATCTTCTACGATGCCTCAAAGGCTCCAACTGGGTTCACGATGAAGTTTACGATGATGACGGAAAGCTCCTCTACCTATGGTTTGCGCACCCTGGATCAATGTTACTTGCTTGCAAGTTCCATCATGTGGTTAATATTGACTGCACCTACAAGACCAACCTCTGCAAGTACCCCTTACTGCATGTTGTTGGCCAGACCTGCACGAACAGCTCGTTCTCAATTGGATTTTGTCTCATGAGGAATGAGAAAAATGCGGCATACTCTTGGGCTCTGAATAAGTTGAAGTGAGTGTGGTGATTGTCTTTTGTAGTATGAGATTGATAATCTGATGGTAATTTTACATACACCTATCAATTCTTGCAGGTCGGTATGGGAACCAGAGAGCTCTCCAAAGGTCTTTGTGACGGACAAAGAGGTGGCTCTCCGAAATGCAATTGCGGAGCACTTCCCAAATGCAACCTCCAACCTATGCGCCTGGCACATTGATCGGAACATTGTCACCAACTGCAAACAGGCTTTTGCATCCGAGGCAGACGAATGGACAAATTTCATGAAGCTATGGCACGAGGTTACATACGCACCGGACGAACCCTCATTCGACACAGCTTGGGGAAAGCTTCAGGTGGACCTCAGGGAACGAGCAAATGTTCTGGAATACCTTCAGAACCATGTTCTGCCCTGTCGCAAACAATTCATGGCTGCATGGGCTGGGAAAACCCCGCACTTGGGGAATCTGACGTCATCTAGAGGTGAATCAGCTCATAGCTGGCTCAAAACATACGTGACATCTGGCAAGATCGACTTTGCTACGCTCTTCCTGACCATTTCATCAGCTGTGGACCGGCAACTGGACAAAGCACAGGTCACCATTGGCCATGAAAGGATCAAAGGGCTATCCGGACTCCCAAATGTTTTCAAGCCGCTTCACACCAAGATCTCAACCCATGCCCTCAAATTGGCAATCGGAGAGTACAATAAGTACTTGAAAATGAAGAAGGCCAAACGTGATGATACGGTCAGGCAGTGTACGGGGAACTTCAATGCGGGAATGGGGGTCCCATGTATTAGAATAAAAGATATTTAAGAGATGGAAAAGGGGGTTAGAGAGGTGGAATTACTGGGTCTAATTAGCTAGTCACTTTTAGTCTACAATGTTGTATTTCCCGCTTCTCTCTTTTTTCTCTTATCTTCTCTTTTGTTCTTGTCACCACAGGTCTGCTCCACCTCCCGTCTCCATCCTCCATTCTGGTTCCAGCTCACTGATCTATTTATCTCAGGTTTGTACACTTTGTTTCCTTTTCTTTACATCTCTAGTAATTAAATCATCTTATCTTCTCTTTTGTTCTTGTCACCACAGGTCTGCTCCACCTCCCGTCTCCATCCTCCATTCTGGTTCCAGCTCACTGATCTATTTATCTCAGGTCTGCTCCACCTCCCGTCTCCATCCTCCATTCTGGTTCCAGCTCACTGATCTATTTATCTCAGCTCTATTTATCTCTTTAACAGATTATGAGACCGGTCTAGACTCAACATCTGCCGATCATCCCTAATACCTGTCAATTCCTGAACGCTTTATCCTAAAAAGAAGATCAAAACAAATTATTCTGTATCAATCTCGTTTACAAAATCAAAATGGATAAAACAAGTTATGAACTATTCGAGAAATACAAACTGAATGGAGAAAATTTCATCGAATGGAGAACTCGAATGAAATCCATCTTACAACTCCGACATCTGTGGGATCTAGTTATTGGAATCGAAAGCTCTGAAGTCAAACTTGAACAAGATAACCTTAATCGATATAGGTCGACTGATGCCATGGCTTTGATCTCAATAAACTGTGATCCTATCCTCGTCGGCACTATTATCGACGAGAGCAATGACGATCCTAAGTTCCTATGGAAGCTCCTAAACGATCATTTCCTTCCTAAAACAATCCAAAACCAAACGTCGTACCTAAACAAAATCTTTACTCAGACATTCAACTTCTCGACCATCCAGAAGGAAGCCGAGGATCTTCAAGAAAATGCTCGTCAGCTCATGAGTTTAATCGACGACAAAACCACGAAGCCGACTGTACTCCTTGACATGGTCATAGCGATGTGGCTCATTATCAATCTTCCTGTTGAACTACAAGTCACCGGCGAGCTACTCATTAAAAAATGCGAAATAGAGAAATCCTCACCCTCCATTAAAACCACACTTGAGGAAATCAGAAACTATCTCCAACGATACAACAATCAATCGGAGAGCTCCCGAGCTCTTATCGCCTCTCGAGCAAATGGTCGATTCAAGGGTCATCCTTTTCCCAGATGTACAAACGGAAAACATAATCCACTGGCTCCTCACTCTGAAGGAAAGTGTTTTGAACTTATCGGGTATCCAAAGAGGGATCAGTCCGGTGGACCAAAGGAAAAAGCGTTGATTACCGCTTTACACGCTTCCCAGGGCGAATTCATCCTTGACTCAGGCGCCTCCATCTCAATGGTAAACGACGTTTCTCGGTTCTCAAATCTGAAACCGGATTCCCAACCGATTTATCTTGCAAACGGCCAAAGGATTTTTTCCAAGGGAATTGGGTCGATTGTCTTGAGGTCACCCGAAACCATACTTACCCTCAAGGAAGTTCTCTATGTCCCCGATCTCAAATACAATCTCATCAGTTTGTCCACGTTCATCAAAACTGGTCACTCGTTAGTCCCGGACGGAAATCACCGCTTCAAAGTTGTTGACTCAGATTCATCAACTACAATCTCTGGATCGTACCAAAATGGAAATTTCACCATTGATCACTCTAATCCAACCGCTTTACCTTCCGTACTGGACAAAGCCTTTGCCATCAACCTTCATCGATCAGCGGGCCATCCCTCGATCATGTACATGCGCAAGATGTTCCCCTTGCTACACATCCCCGATTTCAATTGTCAGGTTTGCGATGTTTGTAAGGCTCACTCTCAACCATTTTCTGGAAAGTTCCCTCGTGCCAGTCGGAAACTTGAGTTTCTACACATGGACGTTTGCGGTCCTATTTCTCCTGCCTCCGTCTCTGGCAAGAGATACATACTTCGAATCATGGACGGGTACTCGCATTTCGTCTGGACAATATTCTTAAAACACAAGTCTGAAGTCCCTAGTGAATTAAAGAAGCTCATCGAAAGGATCGAAACCCAATCGAAAGAAAAAGTTGTATTTTTTGTATCCGACAACGGCGGCGAGTTCAAAAACGGAGAATTGACTACGTACACCGAAGCCAAGGGAATTGTTCAACGATTTACCGCTCCGTATCACCCTCAAGAAAACCCTTTTTCCGAAAGGGGAAATAGAAACACAGTCACTAAAGCCCGATGCCTCTTGAAGCAATCAAACCTCCCGGGAAACTATTGGGCCGAGGCCGTCAATATGGCCACTTACCTTGAAAACATCACTCCTAAGTCCTCAATTGACTTTGATTCACCGCACTACTTGTGGAATAACTCCAAGCCCACATGCGAAAATCTACATCCGTTTGGCTGCAAAGCTATAATGAAAATCAATCAACCTACCGGGAAATTCGGAGATCGTGGAGTCAAGGGAGCATTCCTGGGATACGAGGATGGACACAGGAACTATAGGATGGTGGAGCTGGTGACAGGTAACGTTATGCGATCCCATCATGTTGTGTTCCAGGATTCCATTTTTCCAAACATGCATGGAATAGACCAGCCTAACAATAGCTTCATATTTCCTAATGTTTTAGACCAAGCTGAAAATTCTACAGCTGAATCAAACTCAAACCCAATTCGACCTACAAGTGCATCCATCTTGAATGATAACACCGAGTCGAGTCACCTGTTGCCTGAGGAAGAACCACAATCAACCAATGACCGTGTTTGCGATCAATTGCCAGCGGAAGAAGTGACGCCGACGAATGAGATAATTGGCGACATTGATGAACGAAATATACTCACTCACAGCAGGCGTTCCGACTACCAAGCACATGCGGCGTATCTCCACTCTGATGACCCTAGGTCCTACTCACAGGCTATGGCTGCACCTGATCAAAACGACTGGAGGTCGGCGGTAACCACCGAACTGGGAAACATTGATCGACATGGCGTTTGGGAAGAAGTAGAACCAACTCCAGATAAGCGCCCTCTTGGAACTGTGTGGGTCTTCAAGAGAAAGACAGATGCAGACGGTAATCTTACCAAGTACAAAGCTCGTTTGTGTGTACGAGGTTTCAACCAACGAGAGGGAATTGACTACAATTCGGTTTTCTCACCAACGGGTCGACTCACCTCACTCAGAGTTCTGCTAACAATGTGCAGTAAATTGAAGTTTGAAGTTCATCAGATGGACGTCAAGTGTGCATTTCTAAATGGTGTACCCGAAGAAGAATTATACATAAAATTCCCTGACGGAGTCGAAAATTCGAACAACAAGATTCTCAAACTAAACAAAGCCCTGTACGGTTTGAAACAATCTCCCCGATGCTGGAATTCGGTCTTCTCGAAAGCCCTTAAGGATATCGGTCTTGCCAATACTAAAAGCGATCCGTGTCTATACTACTCAAAAGACTCGACTCGGCCGTTCTTCCTGTACGTTCATGTGGACGACATAATTTTCGGAGGATCCTGGATCGAAGAATTCAAAACAAAAATCAACCATCATTTCGAAATGGAAGACCTTGGAAGAATAAGATATGCTTTAGGTATCAGAATCACGCAAGAAATAGATCACATCAGCCTGGTTCAAGACAAATATATTACCCAGCTACTCTTCGACTTCAACATACTAAGCTCGAAACATGCCGTAACTCCGCTTCCGAGCAACTGGTTAGAACTAAGAGAGCCGGTAACGGCAACCGATTTCAAGGCTCCATTCAACTTTCGCCAACTGATGGGAAAAATCCAGTGGCTGGTACAATGTACCAGACCAGATCTAGCTTTTGCGGCTAGTTTCTTATCAAAATTTCTGGAAAATCCCGCCGAGGCTCACTACAAAGGAGCCATGCATGTTCTAAACTATCTGCATGGCACACAAAGTTTGGCGCTGGTGCTTGGAAGAGATCAACTTCATCAAGACGAAGGCGAGATTCTGGGTTTTACGGATGCGGACTGGGGTGGGGGAACGAAAAAGCGCTCATTCTCAGCTTCGCTTGTGTATTTTCATGGCATGGTAGGGTGGAGATGTCAGATACAGAAGACAGCAGCGGTATCATCGACTGTGGCGGAATTCTTTGCAATGACGGAAAACGCTTTAGATCTACTGTGGACCCAGAACATAATCACCGAAATCACCAGATCAAAACCGGCTCTTAAAATGTTCACTGATAGCACCAACTGCATCGATATCTGCAAAAATGAAGTGTACCATCATGGATCACGGGGATTGCCGTTCAAGTTGTATTTCTTAAGGGACTTGGTTCTAGAAGAACAACTGTTCCTCGAGTATGTTCAGACGTCAAAATTGGTTGCCGACGCGCTCACAAAGAATCTCACTGGGGATAGGCTCAAGTTGCATGCAGGGGTAATCATGGGGAATAGTGGACTTTAAAGAAAAGTAAAAAGTGAGGAGGAGTATTAGAATAAAAGATATTTAAGAGATGGAAAAGGGGGTTAGAGAGGTGGAATTACTGGGTCTAATTAGCTAGTCACTTTTAGTCTACAATGTTGTATTTCCCGCTTCTCTCTTTTTTCTCTTATCTTCTCTTTTGTTCTTGTCACCACAGGTCTGCTCCACCTCCCGTCTCCATCCTCCATTCTGGTTCCAGCTCACTGATCTATTTATCTCAGGTTTGTACACTTTGTTTCCTTTTCTTTACATCTCTAGTAATTAAATCATCTTATCTTCTCTTTTGTTCTTGTCACCACAGGTCTGCTCCACCTCCCGTCTCCATCCTCCATTCTGGTTCCAGCTCACTGATCTATTTATCTCAGGTCTGCTCCACCTCCCGTCTCCATCCTCCATTCTGGTTCCAGCTCACTGATCTATTTATCTCAGCTCTATTTATCTCTTTAACACCATGTGCACACATGATTGAAAAGTTGCTTGAAGAGAAGGGTGATGTGGAACCAGCGGACTTTCATCCCCAGTAGCAATTGTGTTACAACCCTGATGGACCAGTCAGTGTATAAATCTGCCCCCTCCTCCATAACCCATTGGCTAATCCTGTTTGACCTTGCTTAAATTACAGAACCTTGATGAGGAGCCGTATAACTTTGACGATGATTTTGAGGCGCTAAAGCAGGAGATCTTGGAATCTCACCCCTCCACAGCTTTGCCGGCACTGATGAAGAATTTCCGTCGAGTTGTTGCAAACACACATGTGGTCCCACTGATTGAGCCAGACCCCATCAGACAAAAATCCAAACCAAATCAACCTTGGAAGAAGCAGAATGGAAGCCGCCGTGTGCAAACCCGAGATCCTACTCAGGCAGAAATCGTGGAGTCTCAGATTGAAAAGGCACAGACAGCCAAAGGGAAACAGCGCGCAAGGACCAGTCAGAATCAAGCGGGCCGGAGAAGGACAGACAAGTTGCAACAAGATAGCAGCTCATCAATGGAAGACCCTGATGAGCTGCCCACCTTGGCCAGACTGACCGCCCCAAAACCCCGAGGCCGACGAAGAAAGGCTCCTGATCCCGCAACATCTTCTGAAGAAGACAATGAGAGCCCACCGTGTGTGGCCAAGCGACGAGGCCGACCTCCAAAGTCTCAGCTACCATCTACGTATGCAGCCAACAAAGACTACCAACCAGGCCGCACGTCACATAAGCGGAAAGCAAGTCCCCCCACTTCTGACCGGCCCAAGTCCCAACGCCGTATGGAAGAAAAGCCCTCAGTATCATCTGCAATGAGTCAGATGTCTTTGGCAAAAGGGAGCTCCGCAGAAGGCAGTCATTCTGGGTCATCTAGTGGAGTACCAGACTCATCCATTGATCAATCTGATGGCAGTGATGGAGATCCCTTTGGGTCTGAAGGAGATGCATGTGAATTTGCAGAGGACAATCCGATTGATATTCCTCTTGCCGGGACTTCAATGTCAACTTCCCTGGTAAGCCCCTTTAATCAAACCAACAAGATTCTCCTAATAGTGATTGGCCTTTTTTTTCTGTTGTATTTTTGCAAATCAGGATCCTATTCCTATGTCCCATACGGAAGGTGATTATCAGGCCAATGACCCCCCCAGGCCACCGACTTTGGAGGTAAATTCAAGGGTTAGGATGAGCCCATTCAATGAGTCAACATTATAACTGATTGGCTTTTCTGGTTGAATTCAGGATGAAAGTATGGTTGTAAAAAGTGGTCCCACCTTAGGGACACTGGCTCAAGCCTCTAAAGAGGTTATGTCTGATAAATCAGTAAGTGAACATAGTGTGAATTCATGATGATTACTCATGAGAGCAAAGCAATTTACTCACACTCTTGTGCTTATGCTGAATTTGCCCTCATCTCCCCCAGGTTGAGGAGTTACCTCCTTGGGTCATTAAGTATGTCCAATCAAGTTATAACCCAAAAGGCAATGGCAACTGTGGGTATTCTTGTGTGGCACATGCATTGGCTGCTGAAAAACCCGAGGGCCCGTATGCTAGAGACAATGGGTGGTATCAAGTGCGATTGGACATGTTACACGAGCTGGAGATCAACAGGGCACTTTGGACGAGGAAGCTAGGTGGACCAGATATGTTCGAGAAGACCTACGACAGCATTTGCGTGGAGAATCCCAAGGGACCAGTGCCCACTTCCAAGTGGATGGGCAGGCTTGATGGTGGTCCTATTCTGGCTAATGCATACAATAGGCCAGTGGTGTTCCTCACAAACGACCGAGCAGCTGGCTGCATGATGTTTCTCCCTTCAACTGTTGCACCCGACCCCAAACCAGCAAGCCCAATCTACCTTGCACTAATTAACGGGAATCACTGGATACATGTTATAGTCAAGCGTGGCCTAGTACCTTTCCCTCCACCGTCCATACCTAGATCATTTCCAAAGAGCCAAGCTGCTGGTTGGTTGAGCATCATTGAACCAGCCACACTTCTTTACTCCAAAACTTGCAAGCCAATGTAACACCCCTCCTCTGATTTGTAATTACTATATTAAATTTGTTTCCATAAATCAAAGTAGAGTAATGGCTGTCAACATTACTCCTGAATATTGTCAGCCTCCTTGATGCCAACGACAAGTCTTTCTAGCTACAAGTGGTGCAAGGATACAAGGAAAGAGTGATATTACTCTGGGTAAGGTGTTAAGGTTATAATTCCCAAATAAAACAGGGGAATTGTGACGTAAACTTTAGAGGAAAAATAGGAAAAATAAGGTAATAATTATATTAAATAAATTTAATATAATAGGGGCCTGATAAATCAGGGGTGGTTTAAATCTCTCTCAGGTGCTTGCAAATAAATTGCAGAGGATGTAAGTACCTGGAACACTGGGGCCTGTTGACACAGGGGTGGCTTAACACCAGGAAAGGTAAGTGGGGAATATCTCCAAGAAAAGGGTTATTACTTACTAGTAATAAACCTTGAGGGATCTTGGGCATATTCAGGGTGAAACTGGACAGTTTTGGGCGCTTTGATGGGTGGATGGTGGAGCTGGATGGTCACTGTAGAGTTGTTGGGGAAGACAGGGCTAATAACTACTAATACGCTGTACTAAGGTTGTTGGTGGGTATAAAAAAGCATGAGGAGCGCTTAAAAGTCTTGAGATCCCTCTGGGGACCCTGTAGGTATTATTGGCCAACTCGTGGGATATTTGGACCACATTTTAATAGCCCCTGCTTTGAATCCACGTACCAATTGATTTTATTAGTTTATTTATTTATTTATGTTGACTTACAGTCTGTAGTACATTAGTACTGGTTGTTATAGATTAATACTAGTGGCTTATTTGTATTTTATAATAAGCCGCAGTTTTATTTGTACTGTTTGTTCAGTCAATATAATTTTATTTATATGTCTAAATAATAATACAATCTGGTATAATCATTTATTTAGTCCCCATTAATCTTCATTACATGTGTAACTTATGTAATGAAGTTAATTGGGCGTGTTTTTGTTACTTTGGGTGTACCTTGGATGACTTTGCAGTCCGCGTGCCAAGCTGAGAGCCTGTAAGGGGCCTGATGCTTGCGCGGGGGCTTATATTCCAACTTTGGCGCGGGCTTTCAGTCACACGGGTTGAACTTCAAGGTATGCGGACTGCAGTGCACGGGGTTTGAGTACAACACATTGTATTTATACTATCTCCCCTAATTTACACAACACCTCATTTCCGTGACTGGAAATTGGGGGTAAGCATATGTATATGAGTATGTAAGCATAAAGTTAGGTAATCATACTTTTAACTGATCATTAATACAATTTTCAGTTATTAGTATCATATCATATGTATAATGATGAGTTTTAGTTGCACACCAAGACTGACACCTATAATGTAGGAAATAGATAAACCAAAAGGCAAATAATGTATCATTTGGATGGAAGTGATCAATAGAACATGCAACATGTAGAGCTGGAGACACAGGATAGGATTTAAATACCATACAAGTCAGAAGTGATAGTTGGACAAAGCTATTTCTATATCTTGAGAAAAAATGTGGAGTAGGTGGTGAGTAGCAAAGTAGTGGTGAAATTCTTTGTAGGTTCTTTCCCAATCCACTTGGGGGAGTCCATTCTCACCAATCTTATTGAAGCCCATAGCACACAAGAAGTCCAGAAAATATATACGAAGATTGTCTAAAGTTTGGTGGGGCATTGGGAGAGTAATACCACCATCCACCTTTTGTTTAAGGACTTTGGCCCCAAATTCTAGCAAGGCTGAAGCGTTGGCATTGCTGGCAGTCTGTCTGTTGAATGTGAAGACTGATGTTGGACCAAAAACGAGCAGACCAGCTAGCATCTGGATCTGAGAGGGTGTATTCCTTGTGGAGCACTCATCCGTCCTTGTATGCTTTGGACGTGGCCGGGTAAAGTCGGATAAGCTGCAGATATACGCCAGAGCTGACATTGCCCCCACCAGGTGCTGTGACACAAGCATGAGGCCGCCAAGGTTTGGTGAATTGGCATCGAATGTCCCCAGGTTCTCGTAGGTTCGTTGGAAGCCCCAGTGAGCAGAGTGGACCTTTGTTGTATCTAGTGGAAGGGGTTCCCATTGGGCGCCCTGCTGTTCGAGATGACGAAAAGCCCAGCATTGATGTAAAGCAGATTTGAGTCGGAGGTATGCCGTGTCAGGAGGAGAGATGAATGATGCCATGTTTGAGGCCAGTGTGTGTACCTGAGTTTGGTTGGTTATCGTCTTGCTTTTGTTGGCCCGGACAACTTCAATCTGATCCATGTTGATCATGTCATGAGTGATCAGAGACATTGAAGTAGCAGGGTGGAGGATTTTTTCTTAACCGCACCACAAAAATTGGTCAGTGTCATTTTTAAATAAATAGATAGTAACTAGGAGAATTACCTGATTTGCAAGCAGCCAGAGTTATTGTAACGTCCCGCCACACTCTTTCCTTGAAATTGTGGTCCATTGGGCCATGACGAGAGAGCATATGGGGGAGGTGATTGAGGACATAGGCAATGTTCTTTATCATCTTCTCAGCTGATGTGATGGACCATGCAATGCCACGCGCCAAATCGTTGTTCAAGTTTTCTACCACTGATCTTGGAAGCAGTGGGCCTGGTAAAAATAGTTCCACAGCTGCAACAGACAGACAGACATGAGTTTGAGAAGTGTTTAATGTTTAGAGGAGAGGGGGATGACTCACATGCATCCCGTGTGGACCTTGCAGGGCGAGGAGGGCCTGTTGACCTCTTGCTGGGGTTTGAACTGGAGCTGGGCAATGAACTGGAACTGTGCACTGCACTAGTGGTTGCGGTGCGGGAGAACTTCATGCCTTTCAAGTGTTCGGCCGTTATGACAGTTGGGTGAGGAGTGAATAGGTGGCTTGGGAAGTTTGGGCCGGTTTCCCTTGGGTCGATACGCACAATCTGTTGATGAGAGGTAGAGGAGCCCTGTTGAGGGACTGGGCTTCCACCACATGAGGGAGGATTGTCTGGACTTGGGGTGTGATGCCGGGATTTTTTGGATGTAGGATCATTGGATGTAGGATCAACAAATATTGCAGTTGGATAGCGGTAGCGAGCCCGGCGTGGGTGACTTTCAACAATAGTGGAATGTGGGTGTGGGGCTGCACAATGGTTGTACGGCAAAGAGTCTTGTGAGGCTGGAGGGTTGATTCCCAATTCTTCAGGGTCGGTTTCCCCCTCGGCATCCGGGTCGTTTATATTGTCATCACGGTTTTGTGATAAGTTATGCAAGGCTCGTTTGGCATTTTGGGATTCCATGGCGGTAGTTATACCATCAAGGAAAGCCTCATTAGAGGTGGTGAGAAAGGTGCTTTCGCCTTTGCTGTTGCGCCTGGGTGTTCTTATTGGGTAGATGGGGCCATATGCCGGGTTCATAACGTTGGGCAAGCCGTTGTCAAATGGAGCGGGTTCGTTGTCCCATTGAGCTGGTATGTTGTTAATTCGAGTGGGTTCTGGTGTGCGATGAAGTGTTGGTGCCGCATTGTTTGCTGAGAGAAAATCTGACAGTTGTGGAGCGGTTGTTTGAGGTGGTGGGAGGTCTTTGGGAAGATCAGGAAACCAAGGAATGAATCGGTTGAGGTTAGGAGGTGGTTGGTTGACGTTAGGAGTGGAATGTAGGATGGTTTGGCTAGCTGGGGGGTCAAACGTGTTTGTTGGAGCTGGGCGAGTTGAGGACTCATGACCCTCATCGTCTGACTGCTTGTATTCGGCTTTTATTTTGTTGGCAAGAACTTCCAGATACTTGTATTCCTCGGGACTGCATGCGGGATGCTGAGCAAGCTCAGTGCATTTTTGCCAGAAGTCCAAACCTGATTTGCAGTGTTTTGGGGTGGAAAGTGGTAAGCAGGAGGTTTATTGTCATACATCTTATGAGGAAACAGAACTTACGTGATTGTTCATGACTACCAGACATTGTTGTTGCGTGGAAATACGTCTAAAGCTTGATGGAGGAGGAGAAAACGGTGTTGCTGTTGGTTGGATTGCAAAGTAAAACAGATGTCAGCTGCTGCTCCTGGAATTAAGTACCTTTTGCAGTGAGAATATGAGAAAGGGGAATATCAGCCCTTGCGGGGGGTTTGGGGGGGCACTTTGGGTGTGTAGGGGGCTTAGACGGGGGACTTGGGGCCTGATATGCATCTGTGGGCATTTCCCGGGGCCCTTTAGGCCAAGATGTGTCCCTTGCACATTTTTCCTGGGCCTTGGGTGCAATGGGGGGCTTGCAAGGGGGCCTAGTGGCACATTCACACCTTGAATGTGTCCATAGGGGCCACTGGTTCTAGTTGGCCCCTTTTGGCCAGGCCCAGGTGGCCCATCTGGCCCCTTTTGGCTGGCCCATCTGGCCCCTTTTGGCCAGGTCCAGGTGGCCCATATGGCCCCTCTGGGCCAGGCCCAGGTGGCCCATCTGGCCCCTCTGGGCCCCATCTGGCCCCTCTGGGCCAGGCCCAGCTGGCCCATCTGGCCCCTCTGGGCCAGGCCCAGCTGGCCCAGGAGCGGGCGGGGTTTTGGGTGAGGGGCAGGGGGGACGGGGGGGCGCGGAGGATTGGGGGGAACGGGGGAAACGGGGGAAACGGGGGGACATCGACTTACTGGTCGATGTCCTGGCGGCTGGCTTGAGGTGGTCGGGCGGCTGGCTTGAGGTTGTCGGGCGGCTGGGTCGTTCCGGCGGCTTGAGTCGGCGGTCGGCGAGGCTGGGTTGGGTGGGTGGTGGGTCGGAACGGGTAGGTGGTCTGGAGGGTGGGTGGTGGGGTCGGTGAGGTGGTGGTTGGGGAGGGATTTCAGGAGGGGGGGGGAGGGCCGATCGGCAAAGGATGGGGGGAGGGGGCGGGTGGGGGCATGCTGATGTCATGCGTACATTCTGGTGTACGCATGACATCAGCATGTATATAGGAAGGGCGTGCCCCTTCCTATATACATAGAATCGGCGTGCATTCGGCACGCCGATTCTATGTATATAGGAAGGGGCACGCCCGTCCTATATACATAGGTCGGCGGTCCGCCGATCTATGTGTATAGGCAGGGGCTTGCCCCCTGCCTATCCACATAAAAAGGGCGGGCGTGTGGGTCGCACGCCCTATAGGCAGGGGCACGCCCCTGCCTATACACATAAAAAGGGCGTGAGACCCACACGCCCTTTTCTGACGGGGCGGGCGAGCCGCACGCCTTTTTCTGAAGGGGGCGTGCGACTGCACGCCTGCAGTGTCGCACGCCTGTAGATGGGCGTGCAGCACGCACGCTCATCTACAGGCGTGCCCACGCCCAAGGATGGGCGTGCAGCCCGCACGCCGATAAAAAAAAGGCGTGCGGGGAACACGCCTTTCTTTTTATCGGCGTGCGTTCGGCGTGGGCGTGCGCCGATGGGCGTGCAAATATCAATGCCCCACTAACTGCTGTTTGTTTATAACATTAAAAAAAAAAGGAAAAAAAAGGAAAAAAAAAAGGAAAAAAAGGAAAAAAAACGGAAAAAAAAAAGCAAAAAAAAAAAAGCAACAAAAAAAAAAAAGCAACAAAAAAAAAAAAGCGAAAAAAAAAAAAAAAAAAAAAAAAAAAAAAAAAAAACAGGAAAAAAAAGGAAAAAAAAAGGGAAAAAAAAAAAATTCTAATTGAGCAAAGTGGACCAGCTTTGACCTAAGACAGGTGAATTTATCACTCCTGCTATACTATAAGAGTAGTGATAAGGTTAACACCAATCAAGAAAATTTAAAGGGGGGTCAGTCAGGTGCCCCTGAGAGTTTTCTGAGTTTGTACAAGGCTTAAACCAACATCGCTACCATTTCTTCAAACCCATGTTATTTAATCAGTTGCCGAACTCAAAGGGGGGTCAGTCAGGTGCCCCAGCGAGTTCGGAGAGCTCCTATAAATTTCAATCAATTCACAATCCTTACCTAATTGGTTTCACCCTCATCATAAATGAGGATTTGTGATGCGGGTGACACCAATTAGGTATTTTGCAGTTACTTTTAATATAGCAGGAGTGATATATTCCCCTGTCTGAGGTCAAAGCTGGTCACTCTGCTCAATTTGGATCCTGTACTTGTCCAAGTAAAACAATGAAAAATATGTACTTGCACAAGTGAATAAATCTGAATGCTGTTGTAACTGCTCTACTCAAGCAAGCACAGCAATCAAAAAAGCTTATTTTAATTTCTATGATCATTTTTTTTTTTTTTTTCTTTTCTTCTTCAAAACCAAATTGTTCTTCATTCAGGTATCCATGGTTTTCAAAAATGGTGGATTTTAAAAACCAGTTGATTAGACAATGGTGGATTACGTTGTAAATTCAAAGACAAGAAAGAAGTTGGATGTCTCTTCTAAGATCTGTAATGCAGCAGGATTTTACCTGTTGAAGCCATAACAACAGCTTTTTATTCAGCAGCCATGTTAATTGGTGAAACCAACAGTTAGCAGGAAAAACAAATCCGCTATTTGAGCATAGTGGAATGGGAAAAGCTTCAGCTAACAGCTAACATTTAGCGGGAAAAATATCAGCTAACAGCTAACATTTAGCGTAGCGTAGCAATGATGCCGCTACGCTACTGAGAACTTCAAAATCTGTTAGCGCCAGAAAAATTACGCTACTTGATAGCGTAGCGGTGAATTTTCTCAGCTAACGCTACAAAAAAATGGCTTGAAAAATTTGTTGCTACGCTAACTGTTAGTGTAGCGGAGTGGAATTTCAGCTAACGCTACAGATTTTCTGGGAAAAATAAACCCCGCTACGCTAACAGTTAGCGGTAAAATAGCGTAGCGTAGCGTAGCGTAGCGTAGCGGCCCACCGTTGTCAAATCTAGGGTCCGACTTTTCCTTCCTTTCTGGAGACTCTTCACTAGATTTTCTTTCCCTTTCAGATACCTGTGTTCTGTGCTGCACACCCTCTCCTTCCACATTTTCTTCCTCCTCCATCCAGGATCCAGGAAGGCTTTTCCTCTGAGTGCCAGATTTTAAGGCTTCTTGATTTGGTGGGGGTGATTTGCTGGTTGACTCCTGTGATTTGGCAGGTAAGGACTGACTAGTCACTGGAGTGGTTTTCTCCTGAATTCTTTGGGATCTTCTGAGTCCAAAACCTATATTGGTCTGTAAGTCTCCTTCATCAGTGTTTATTTGAGGCGGAACCCATGATCCCCATTCTTCTAGCTCTATGACGGCTGAAGTTGATTCTGGAGCCACAGCAGTGGTCTTGCTTTGTTCTTGATGGAAGCTTTGTACCATTTGCCGCACCAAGGAGTCTGTATCTACTACAATGGGCTGCCTATTTGGATAATAATAAACCCCCTGGTATCTAAATACCTTCCTCGCTTGAATATCTTGGTTATATATTTCACATTGGGTTATGGTGTGTTTGTCTTTACAGTAGTAACATTCCAGTGGCGTAAAACGAGCTCTTGTGTCTGAAAACCCTGGTCTTGAATCTGCAAAGCCTGGTGATGATGGTCGGCTAAGATGTGGAGGTGCCGCTCTAATCTGTAAATCTAATGCGTTGTTGAGTTTCTTTATTTTCTCCTTTAATTCTTCCACTTCATTAGGCTCTTGAATTGCAACCTTCTTTTTAGGTGACTCTTTTGACACCTCTGGGGTTTCATCTTCATCAAAATCAATGATAATCAGCGCCATGTCAACATATTCTTTTAAGGTATCCAACTCAGGAATAATATTGCGTCCATCTTTGGTTTTTGTAAGTTTCTTGGCATGGGCTAATTCTTTAGTTACTTCCTTCTTTAGATCAGATGAAAGGGCTCTCCACAAAGGATTTCCACTCTTGGATTTCAGATGACTGTATTTCATTCTGGTAAAGTAATCCGTCATCTCTTCCAGCTCGCCAATGAACCTTTTGTACTCAATTCGGGTTTTGATCCCCTGGCTTTCTTGAGCCTTCTGAACCAGCTGAGGTATAGCATCTTCCTTGTATTTTCTAAATGGAATAGCTCTTCCCCATTTGCTAATCATCTGTTTCTTGAGAAGCTCCCAATTTCCAGTTACGTGTCCGTCCATTTGCTCAATAGCTTCACTTATCTTTTTATTGTTTATGATAAGTGGCAGTTGGAAAGCAACATCAATTGCACCAGCGCTTTGAATAGAAGCAACTTTCTCTATTCTCTGTATAAACATCTCCACGTCGGCACCGTCAAAATAGACATTTGTTTTCTTAAGGTCTAACATAACACCTTTGCGCTCATCTGGTAATAATATTTTACTTTGTGGCCTGGTATGACTTGATTCCGGGGATGGACTCTCCAAGGAGGGTGAAAGTCCGGGAGTCATTAAGAAAGTTTCCTCCCCTGCTCCAATAGTTGTGTCTAAACCTTGTGTTCTATCTATGTGCGGTGTTGATGTGGCAAATCTCAAAGTTGTTCTTGGTGCCTGGGCTGGTGTCTCTGGGAGAGGTATATTCTGAGGTGTCCTGAGTAAGGCTTTTAGCCCTTCCTGCTCCTTACGCATTTCCCGCATTTCTTGCATAACTTCTTCCAAGGAAACTTGCAGCTTAGATATCTCCTGTTCCTGCTCCTGGATAATTACTGAAGGGTTAGTAGTTAAATCCGCCATTGTGGTGTTTGCTCCTGTGACCCTTTCTAGGACTTCTGATTGATCTTGAGTCAAAACGTGAATATCCTTATTGTCTTGGGGGACCTCGTCTATGTATTCACTGATAAACTCCCGTTCCTGTTCTGTCAGACTGGGGTTGTACCAAACCCGCTCCTGTTCCTGGTTTCCCGTCGTGCTGTTATCCACTGTTTGTTGATTTCCTGTTGCTGATGATGTTCTTTTGTTGATCTTCTGAATTTTGTTGGCCACTGTTGGGACACCAGATGTGAGAACTCCTTTTGGGACGGGTGGCAGTTCTGCGAGGGGGAAATACCAGTAATAATATTTCAAATATGTAAGAAGATATTACAACTGCTACGGGTGGTTTGAAAGACCTGCCCCTCTATGATACTACACAAGAGCTATCACAACAAATTTACTTATTTTTTATTTGTTGTGGCAAACTAATGATAGAGAAAACTTATGTGTAGCAGTCTCTATCAGACCTAGATCAAACTTGAATTCAGTGGAAATGGGTTTGGTGGAATTTGTATGGGCAATAGAGCCGGGGTGGTTTACAACAGGATTTAGTCAGATGATGGAAATCAGTCTTAAGTATATATCTTTTATGTGTTTTTTTTTATATATTTATAATTGAGGTGTAGATAAACTAGTAAAAATAATTCTTGACGGAACTGATGTTATATGTGAACTATTCAAAGTGTATTTGCCCTCTTCCTTAACCTTCAGTTAAGAGCACAATGGGTAAAGTCAATTTTGCTTGTTAAGAGCACCAATAGTGATGTTAGCTACTGGACTACTTATATATCCTCTGAGGTATGAAAGATTTTGATGGGTCACTTGATTGAGATCACACTGTGGGATTTACTTGGATTTGTGATGGAAACTCTAAGTGAGATGTGTGTTCTGCTTAGGATTCCTCCTCTTGCATGCTGAAACTGAGGAGAGAAAACCTCCTCCTTTTATAGTAAAACGTGAGGGATTTCTGCTGGTGTGACTGCCATAGAGGTGCTCATATGATGGTGGTGGTAAGGGTATCCATGTGGTGGTTGTGGTATTCATGTGGTGGTGGTACCCATGTGTTGGTGGTACCCATGTGGTGGTGGTATCCATTAAATATACTACAACTATGCACTTGAATCTGTTGAAGGTGTAATCCCTGTAGAAGGGAATACAAGCAGAAATGGTATCAGCATTGATGGGACTGCTGCCACACCTGCTGAGCATGGTGTAGCAGAAAGCAGTAAAAGAAGTAATTCACCAGAGGACTGGAGCATTCCTGTAAAAAGAAGAAAAGTATAATTACATTCTTTAAAGGAAAAGCCCTTGGAGCTTTCCCATTCAGAATGTCTGCTGCTTGGCTAATTGCTCAGCATTAATTTATTATAAATACTAGTTTCTTTTCCCCCATTTGTATCTCTCATTCATTCCATTATCTCATCTTATCCACTCACTTACATACACACATACACACATATCCAACTATACCTTATTATATATTATATATTATAAATACATATAAATACATTAAAAATAAATAAATACTTACTTACCATCAATACCCCACCAATAACAGAATCTAATTCTATACTATGTACTATCAATATATATTCCTAAAGTCTGAAATAACAGTTTAATCCAGATATCTTTTAAATGAGGGGAGCTAGCCTAGTGGTTCCAGTGAGTGACTAGGGGTTAAATGACCCGTAGAACCTAATTATGCAATAATACATCTAGAAATATGTCTCCTTATCAATAGTAAACTGTGACTCTATGTGATTTGATACTTGGAACACATTTGGCACACCACAGCGTAGCAGGCCCACCATTGTTATCTGCCTGCATATGCTGCACCACATGATATCCTATGTTGCTAAAGTCTATAATCAGCTGTACAGACACTGTATATATGTACAGTAATACATTCCAAACAATGAATGAATTATATCACATGGTCCCTCCTTGTAAACCTTATCTGCCTGCATATATTTCACTGCATGAAATCATATGTGTCTAAGGGGACACAAACATACTTTCATATCCACCATGCGCCTGCATGACCAGCTGTTAAATCCTTCCACCTGGAATATTGGGGTCAAAGCCTCTCCTCCCAACTTGCTCCTTCTTGCCTTCTTCCTCCTTACCTAATTAATTTCTCCCTCCAAATAACAAAATACTGATTCCTCCACCCTCATAATGGAATATAACAGCCTTATCAAGGTAGTATACCCTTAGAACTGCCTGTACCAATAAAATCCTTCCATCCTTCCTTCCATACCTGGTTGAGACATGTTCTCCCACCACTTACCACCATACCTTTTCCCTTCCTGGTTGAGGCATGTTCTCCCAATTCCTTCAACCTCTTCTATTACCTTCCTCTATAGCCTATTCCATCCTATTTACCCCTGGTCCTCCATTCCATTCCTCATAACGCTGTGATGTCTGTAATCCTATTTTACTGCGTAGAAGTGTATCTTACATTTATTATATTATTCCTTGTCTTTTAATGAATTTTTCTTGTGTATATGCTATCCCAATTCCCCTACCATGTGCTTATGGCAGTTTAACACAAATGGAACACCACAACGTCAGCATGTATCGATCACATTAGTCTAGTTGTAAAAACTAACCACCAAGAATTTAATTGAAACCTTTTCTGCATGGTTTCAAGTCCCATTTTTTTACACTGCTAACAGATGTCACATTATCTTTTGAAATTCAGTGTTAGCGTGTAATCCTCAAAGATAACTATCAAGAAGATTAGCTAACAGCTAACATCTAGCATAGCGTAGCAATGATATGATGCCACTACGCTACTGGAAACTTCAAAATCTGTTAGCATAAGAAAACTATACTAATTTTTAGCGTAGAAGTGATTTTCTCCAGCTAAAAATACCAAAAAATTGGCTGAAAAATTTCTTGCTATGCTAACTGTTAGTTTAGCAGAGTGTAGCATCAGCTAACACTACAAGTTTTCTGGCAAAAACAAAAACCGCTATACTAACAGTTAGTAGTCAAACAGCGTAGAATAGCTTAGCGGCCCACAGTTGCTCATATCCCACACTGCATCCTGAATTTCAGCACCATTGAGAAAAGTGGTGATCTGGAGAACTTTCCCTTCACTGGAGGCGCTGTCGATCCAAGCCACCAACA
Source organism: Puccinia hordei (assembly GCA_007896445.1). Taxonomy (NCBI): domain Eukaryota; kingdom Fungi; phylum Basidiomycota; class Pucciniomycetes; order Pucciniales; family Pucciniaceae; genus Puccinia; species Puccinia hordei. The sequence continues at coordinate 151,618 of RDRW01000224.1, read as the reverse complement.
TTTATTGGTGTAGGAATGCCTCAGCCCAAGGGAACTATCTTGCGGCTGAATATTCACCATCTTTGGGGCTGAAACTCTTCCTGTTGCCTGTAATTCTGACATGATGCCCTCAAAAAAACAGGGATAGGTAGAAAACCGCTCATGGCTGTGGCAACATAATTCTTTCAAAACAATGGTAGAAAGCCCTTGGAGGGGAATTACTTGAATACTCCTGTACCCTTCTGGTAACACAATAAACAAAAGCAGAGTTTCCCATTCTTGAACCTGAATTGAGGGTCCTGAAACTTCTTCATTTCAAATCAAACAAGGCTAGATTGAGCTCTTGCATAATTTGTAAAAAAAGCAATAAATAATATCAACAAATAATCTCCTGAAGGGTAACTGCCTGTTGTCTCAAAATCCTGAAGGTCAAGGCTGGAAATTTTGAGGTCTCTGGTTTGATCCTGGCTTGGGGGACCAAATGTGGAACTCCTACTGTGTCAGGCAGTAAGCAGTTAGTTGAGAGGATGGTGCTAACCTCACTGCCCTTGAGTTGAGTTCCAGATGAGAAGGGGTGATCAAAATGTGATGGAGATTTGGGGTGGATGTTTTGAGACAATGGGAATAAAATTCTGTTGGCAGTGTTGAGCTGTTTTGATGATGGTGAAAAATTGGGAATGATACAGGCCACTTGGCCAGGGATCAGGAAAGGGAACTGGGAATTCTACCCGTGGATAATGAATTGATTGATGGAATCTCCTTGGATCAGAGAAAGTCCCATGCCATCCCATCCTTCCAGTTCAAGCTTGGACCTGGGGATTGACATGTCATCATATCCCTAAGAGCAACTCCAGCTGGGGCGCTGAACCAGGTCGCTATCCTAGGTTTAGGACCCCGCCCCCAGAAATAAGCCTCCACCGGGGGAGGCATCTGGGTCGCCATTGGCCTTGGGCAGGAGCTGGGGAGGGAGTGGGTCGCTATTCCTAGAGCCCCTATCCCGCCCATGACATTTTGATTCTTGTGGGTATCCAGGTGTACTGGGTGTGAACTGTGCGCAACATCCATAGCCCCACCCCCAAATGGAATTGATGGCGGACAGTAGCTTTTTGGGTAATAGGTGATATACCAGATAGCTCCTCTGACTGGATGCCATAGCACTTTGGGGAGGCAAAGCTGGTAGTTGGGGCTGCATCCAAGATTTTTACTGCCCCCGCTGGAGTTGCTCTAACTACATACAAACTAGAGAGAAAGGAAAGATAAAAGAGGAAATAAACTATGAAAAAACGCACATTTTTATATTTGTTAGGACCATGAAATCTTGATGAGATAAAACAAAAAGAAAAGAGACAATAACTGAATCAATAAATAAATAAACTGACCACCAACTGAGAACACATATAAATCAGATAAATGAATAACAATGAAAATATAGGAGAAATCAAAATTCAATTTGATATAAATCAGGGGAAAAATTCTTGTTGAGCTTGATGAGGATCTTGAATATTGAAGAGAATAATTATGAATATCTTGAAGTCTTGGTATCCTGGAGAATTTTGATCTTGAGGATTTTCTCGAGGGTTGTTCTGACACATTGAAAATATTGATCTTGAGCCCTGTTCAATTAAGTTCACCACACCATGCAATGTAGAACAATGGAATATGTAAAGTATTGACTAGGTTTCATGTGCTACTGTGCACTATTGCTTAGAACTTGTGGCTCTAACTATATGCTAGTACACATTGAGACAACTATTATACTAGTTGATCGATGCTACTGAAGAATTGGTATTACAATATGGGACCCCAGAATAGGATGGGTATGACTGGTTCTTGTAAGGATGTGAGAAAGCTCCTCCCCAAGCGTTGCCTGAGTTCAACCGTGATACAAAAACATCGCAGATGATAAGGGAAAGGTCGTGAAGCAGAACGAGAAGGGATACATAGATGAATAAATCCAACAAAATAACAAAAGTTTAATCAGGTATTTTAGAAAGGGGATTTTGCCGGGTTAATCAAAATTGGAAACTTTGGGCTTGATCCTCGCCATCAAACGCATTCATTTTCGTCCCGGTTACGAATAGAAATTCTGACATCACCGTTGTAGCCGGCGGTGCCACCGATCACGAAAACCACCCCCGGCTACATATTGGAGTTTACTCAGCCCATGAAGCCACGAAAAAAAAAAAAAAAAAAAAAAAAAAAAAAAAAAACAGAGGATTTTACTTACATGCTCTTTACACTGATTGGCGAGCATAAGGAATGATGAAATGGTTTCTGAATGAGACCTGGGAAGACATGAACCGTATTTAGTTATCATGATGAGAAATTCCAAGACCCTATCGAAGCGGCTAAATATCCGCTTGCAAACTCACGTCCTGAAGGGGGCGTAATCAGTTGTTGAAATTTTGACCTACATCTCGACCAAGTCAAATTAAAATCTGGTTGAGCTTGACACCAGAAAATAACTCCAGCAATGCGCAACTCACCTGACAATTACCTCTTGTGTAATTGGATGAATACATTGTTTGGTTTCCGATGAAGACCCCCTTTCGGTTAATAGGCAGATTTTCAAAAGCGCTAGGCGAATAGTTATTTGAAAGGACGTAAGCTGACTTGTCTCGAATCCACCCCTCGACATTGCGACTAGTAGGATAGACTCACTCCAGGCATTCCTGTGGTGATATGAAGCATCGCTTCTTTTCGCAATTGGGTTTGTTGAATTCGTAAGTGTTTTTGGAGGTCGATCGATGAACGATGGCTATCAGATCTGATGGTGTGACCAGTACTCCCCCCTACCAAAATCAATCAGAACGCATATCCAATTTAAGCAGAGAAGACGTAATTAGCGGACCGACCTTTCCGGGGCAACTTCGTGTGATGTTATAGATCGTTGCTTCAACCTCTCCTCTGGTACTGATGGCATGAGTGCATAGTTTCAGTTAAAATTGTGCTCAGAATCGGTGCAGGTAGAGAAGCAGCAAACATCACACTGACGGTGTATAGCGCCTTGGCTTTTGTACATTTATCTGGCAAGACGCGTTAGGATCAGCAATCATCACCAGCAAAAGGGCTTTTGGGAAATGTCTTCAACTCACCGTGCACGATTTGTGGAATACGGTCAAGGAGCGAGAGACGTCATCCAAAGTCTGGTTGACATCGTAGATAATGTTTTCCATAGCCCTAAGAACATGAAGGATAAATCATGGAGTTCCTCGTATCCCCCAATGCCTTTGATAACTGGAATAAACTTGGACATTTACATACCTTTCGCAGTGGCGCGCCTCGACTCCATGCGATCCTAGTGAAGTGTAGCACTGAGAACTGTGTGTAAACAAGGGGAGAGTAGCGAGAAAGATCGAAAGCAAGACGGCCGCTGTCGCGGATTCTGTGAGGAAATTCATACCCGGTTACCACCGAGCTCAACTTAAAAATATCGCTTGAGTACGATTTGAGCGGCGGAAAGTCTGCAAGACCAGGGCGTTGGACACCAGCCAAAAGCAATGATTGGTGCTCGGTGTAGGGAGTATGTAGATGTTTGCAGAGTCAATTCGGAAGGCTTTATCCAATGAGATGAGAACTGTTGATCTCCAATAGAGTCCAGTGCAGCGCTCCACGCCCGGTTTCACTGGGTTTTTTTATAGAATGTGCTAGTAAGATGTGCAAACATACCTCATCGATATATGAGATGTGATCTCCCGACCCCGGTAAATCCAGCTCAGATCTAGGATGGGACATGTTCTAAGCAAAGTGCATGAACAGATAATAAGTTAAGAACTGAATGATCGGATACGAAGATTGATCAACTGGTCATGTACCAATCAGCCGTCGGGTTAGGAAAACTATTTGACGTCCCTGTCGCAATTCGGAGGCCGTTGCCGTCCGGCAGCTTATGGGTCTTCCGCCGATACCCCTGGCTGGACTGGTCCGTGAGGTGTCAGCATAATGATTTGGGTTGGTCAGACTTGTGACTGTCCACAAAAACTTTTCCGTCTAGTGCCGAGACTCGGTTGTTCCGGTCACAACCCCCCGCGGTAAGGTCAACCGGAGGCAGCCGATATGAGATTGGTCTCCCAAACAGATCTTACATTGGTTGGGCCCACCAATAGAGCTATCTCAAGAAGGCTTGTGAGCTTGACACCAAACACATGGAAACAAATACACCGCGAGTAAAATTGAGTCATGAAATTTGTTAGGATGCTCGGTTGTGACACTTGGCTAAGAGCATCCACCCTCGTCTCGCTAACTTTTCCGCAACTGCGGAGAGGTTAGCGAGTGCGATGGTTACCCTACCGAGAAACCACGCCCTCGTGACTCGGTAGGGGGGCTCTGCAGCTGGCTAACCGAGCGTCCCCACCCTCGGGGACTCTCCAAGTCGGTCGGTAAGCGGGGCTGTAGGGGGGGATCGAGGATGGCATCGTGGGAAAGGAGGGATCTTACCTTACCGAGCTCGTTAGAGGTCTCTAAATTTAGAGACCTCTAACGAGAATCTTAAAGATTCCTCAGTTAACGAGGCCTAAAGAGGCCACGAGGGTGGTGCGCGGGGGCTTTGTCTCTGTAAAGTTGGCTTACCGAGCCACTTTACAGAGACGAGGGTGGATGCTCTAACGGTCAACATTTCCAATATTCATATTTCATCATGCATGTTCATTGTAGTGACTGCACCGCGTACAGTTGTATGTAGTTTGTGCTTTGCCGGTTCCGGTACCGGTTTCTCTTCTCTTCTTCACCGAGTTGAGGAACCAATACCGGGACGCTAACCTGAGCCGTTGTTGCCATCGCCAAACACGCCTTAGGTTAGTACTTGCAATATCACACCGAGTTGAGGAACCAATACCGGGACGCTAACCTGAGCCGTTGTTGCCATCGCCGAACACGCCTTAGAGCTGTTGCGGTTTTGCTCATCACAGGTTAAAAGCCATTTCTACCACACAGCGTACCCATATCCGGAACCATCCTTGGCCATCGATTGAGCTATCGCGAAACGCTTCAACGAGCTAGAAAGAGCGATTCAGACAAATCAGACAAATCACCTGAAAGATTCCAACCTCCGTCGATGATGGACAACAACCCAGAACAAGTTGCTTCCCTGCAATCTCAATTCCGAGAAATGCAAAATGTCATGAGACAGCAAGCAGAAATCATCTCCGGTCTGACAGCCGCAGCACGCGATCTCCATCACCATCAAAATTGCCCTGAACAACAAATTAACCCTTCTCTAGCAAACGAAGTACTCAAGCAATTCGTTAAATCACCAGTCAAATTCTACAAGGAAGTGAACCCTCAAAAACCACTACTCACATTCGACGGTTCCAACCATACCAAATGGGAGAACGCAATCGACAGGACTCTCCAACACGCCTTCGTACGCGAAAAATCCTTCCTTAACGACGATCAGGACAATTTCCCTCTGCTAAACCTACTGGAAGATAAAGCTGTCTTGATGCTGATGCGCAGTACTTTCGACAATGCTTTACTATCCATTGTAGAGTTGCATGGAATTTCCTTGTCTAAAAACCTCTTTGACCTGTTGAAATCAAAATGCAAGAGATCAGGTCGACGACACAAAGTTATCTTAATCAAAAAGGTACTCAAATTCACTACCAAAAATGCCCCGGCAAGCAAATCTTGGCTTGCACGTTTCTGCGCAATCATGTCAGAAATTGAACACACGGATATCTCCATCAACAAATTTGGCGGTTTAATCCTCCAATCACTTGCGAAAGCACCTCCCGGCACCAACGCAAAGAATTTCGAATATTCAGTTAGCCAACCACTCAACAACATGACCACTGTACCAACATTTGGTCAAGTCATGACCATCATACAGTCAGCCCTCAGCAAGGTCCCTCTCGCCTGGTACCATCCCTTCAGACGTAGAGATGTCTGTCAATGCGATCACTGCTAGAAAACCGAATGAACGTTATGAACCACCCCACCGTTGTACTCAAGAAAACACGACCCCACAAGGACAAAAATTCTTGCTCAAAAAAGCCACTTTCTACCGTGGTAAAGGCCACTCCGACTCGTTAATGGAGAAATACGGCTACACATGTCTATACTGCCGCAATACCAGTCATTGGTACTCGGACTGTGACCTTTACTGGGAAGATGTTCCCCACAGTCGGGTAGCTGCCCCCACTTCAAACCATAACAAAAAAGGGTCTAGATTTGTACCACCCCAACGTGCAAACGAAAGCTACCAACGACACAAGCAAAATTTGACCCCTCAGACACACCAATCTAACGGCCGCATCCGGAAGATTGATGTGCCTGACTCAAACGAAGGTACCCTTTTGCTAGACTCTGGCTCCACGATCAACGTGAGTGGGAAATCACGTTTCCTCATGATTACCTCACAGTTAGACGTCCCTCTAACTGTATCACTTGCTATTTCCAAATACGTGGCTCCAATCAAATCTGTTGGCATTCTTAGGATACCGACACCCACGGGATTGATGGTGATCAAGAATGTGTACTATTGTGAAGGAATTAAGGGTTCTATACTTTCTACTGGACACCTAATCAGCAATGGATGTAAATTTGTCCACAGTGGAACAGAGGCTTCTATTATTGACTCAAATGGAAAGCCATACAACCTTGAATTCTTGAACTTCTGTTGGAATGTTATTACTACTTCTAATGGTCATGCAATGTTAAATAAAATCACCCAGAAACCATCAACTGAGTTACATAAGTGGCATTGGTGCCTAGGACACTCAGAAAATTCATCCGAATAAACCTGCCCAATATGAAACTGAAGAACACCCCGTTTTTCTGTATCCAATGCGCAAAATCCAAGGCAATAGACGTCAGAGGAAGTGGTGCAGTATCTGACATTCCACAAGACAGCCCTTTAGATCTTTGTATGACTGACGTAGCAGGCCCGTTCCCAATGGATATAAGCGGTTGCTGTTATATCCTGACACTGCAAGATCACGCGAGCACGTACACATTCTGTGCCACTTTAACGGCATGGAGTGAAGTACCCGACAAAATCATGGCTTGGGTTCTACATCTTGTTGAGTTGCCTGTTAGTCTGCTACCATGATTTATCACCAGCTGAACCATGAGCACTACCAACCAACACCCTGGCAGTCACAAGCGTCTGTAGCCTAGTTGGTAAAGGCAGCACTCTAGCATGTGTCTCAGCTTAGCTGAGGTCGTGAGTTCGAATCTCACCAGACACATCTCCATTTTACAGTCTCTACACATCTCAGGAACACTGTAGGTCGAACTCCATCTTACCTAAGGTGCGATAACGCTGAAGAATACATGGGAAAATTACGGGACCGTCTAGCCAAAGTGGGTACCCAAATTGCACCGATATCACCTTACCATCCTGAACAGAATGGCGAGGCAGAATGAGTCAATAGGACATTTGGTGAAATGGCTAGAACGATGTTGCACGACAGCCATCTGCCCAAGATCTACTGGAGCTACGCCTACAAAACAGCTGCTTACATCCATAACAGGATACCTAACTCACATGTCAATTCATCGCCTCTGGAAAGCCTGTTTGGTATCAAACCATCTCCAAACAAATTATACCCGTTTGGGGCTAGAGCAATTGTTCATGTGCATACAGAGCTTCGCGACAAACTGGAAGGGAGAGCTACTGAATGTATCATGTTAGGTTATCCTTTGGCTGGATCGGGATGGCTGTTTGATTCCCCAAAATTGAAACATGTTGTCCACTTGAAGTCGGCTGTTTTCCCAGAGTATCAAGAACTTGAGGTCGCTGAAGCACGTTTAGACCATTCTCCACTAGTTAAAGACCAGCATGCCCCACTTGAAAAATCTCCAAGGGAAATATCCAAACTAGACAGAGTGATCTGTCAAATCCGATTAGTACTTCGGGGTGAACCTACTCAAGAAATTGCTGACTCGGAACTACGAGCGATTGACGCCTTACCTCAAGCCGCCAAACATAAATTGCCAAAAACCATCAAGAACACTCTAAATTGTTTGGATTCAGTTCAATGGCGCACAGCAGCTGAGTATGAAATTGAGAAGTTCAAGACTTTAGATGTGTGGGAGCTGATAAACCCCTTTAAGGGTGTGAAGACACTTGGGGCGCATTGGGTTTTCACCATCAAACTGTTACCAGACAGATCGATAGACAAATTCTGCGCTAGGTATGTCGCCAAGGGATTTGATCAGGTCATGGGGTCAGATTGTAACAAAACATACACACCTACGGCCTTGCTAAACACCCTTTGATTACTCTTGTCAATTGCTCAGTCAAATAACTTCCCAACTGCTTCGTTTGACATCAGCTCCGCGTACCTCTACAGCCCCATTGAGGAGGAGGTCTACGTACAACCGCTGATTGAAATAATACCCAAATGGCGGGGCAAAATTATGAAGCTAAAGAAGGCAATGTACGGGACTCGTCAGGCGGCGAGATGTTGGTGGAAATTATTCAGTGGAAAAATGGTGAATTTCGGATTCCTGGCGAGCAAACTCAAACCCTCCTTGTATTTCTGTAAACGCAATAATGAATTTATAATCATCTGGTTAAATGTTGATGATGGGTTTGCTATGGGCTCATCACAACATGTACTAGATGATTTACATAGTGCAATATCAAAGGAAATGGAAGTGAAGTGGTCAGATAAGGTAGAGAAACTCGTAGGTATAAACATCACTAATATGGGTGATCATACAAGACTAGATCAATTTCTGTTGGTAGACCAAATCATCAAGGACTACGCCAGAACCTCCTACCTGCGTCGCAGTACTCTACCCAAAACCAAATTGTGCATCAATGACGGACCAGCTATAGATCCTACTGAATACAGATCAACGTTAGGTTCACTAATGTATCTATGTGGCGGAACGCGCCCTGATCTATCTTATTTGGTAAATATATTGGCCCGTTATAGTGTGAATCCGTCAACAGAACATTGGGAGGCATTGGACGTTTTAATCAGTTATTTGAAGAGGTCAAGAGAGCTTGGATTGGCGATGAAGAAGGGAAAAGGCAGAATGGAACTGTGGTCAGATTCGAACTGGGGAGGAGAACACAAGAGATCAACGTTGGGATATCTGATTAGGCACAATGGGAATAGTATTGCTTGGGGAGAAAAAAGACAAAATGTAGTTGCACTATCTACTTGCGCTGCAGAATACATTGCACTCTTGATAGGATCTCAACAACTGGTGCACCTCAACAACTTACTCATTGATATTGATCTTTCTACCCCTTTGAGCATATTCTGCAACAATGAAGCAGCAATCCTGATTGCCGGCAACAACACATCAAAGAAGAAGACTCATTATCTCTCAAGAGCTTTTTTCTTTATTAATGATTTTATTCGACAATACAACATAAAAATACAATGGACAAACACCAATGATCAAGTTGCAGACATTCTCACGAAACAACTAGGACCCAACCTCATCAAAAAAGCAATCACTAAACTCAATCTAGTAGGGTCAATGTCACAACCGAGGGAGGGGGTGTTAGGATGCTCGTTTGTGACACTTGGCTAACGGTCAACATTTCCAATATTCATATTTCATCATGCATATTCATTGTAGTGACTACGCCGCATACAGTTGTATTTATTTTGTGCTTTGCCGGTTCCGGTACCGGTTTCTCTTCTCTTCTTCACCGAGTTGAGGAACCAATACCGGGACGCTAACATGAGCCGTTGTTGCCATCACCAAACACGCCTTAGGTTAGTACTTGCAATTTCACACCGAGTTGAGGAACCAATACCGGGACACTAACCTGAGCCGTTGTTGCCATCAGCAAACACGCCTTAGAGCTGTTGCGGTTTTGCTCATCACAAAATTGAATGCAAACAGGTTACAGGATACAAGGTGTGACATCCTGTAATTTTATAGGTCTACCTTTCATGCAGATGTCATGCAAGCAGCAGGTACTAGATGTCACATGAACAGTCACTGCACATAGGGGTTCACAGACTTTTTAGTTTCATTCCACTTTCAAGGGATTGGCTTTTTTTTCTTTCTTTTTTTAAGTGAAATTTGGCCTATGGAATTGCACACTATGAATCTAGGAGACAACTTTGAGACATACATGAACATCTACGTAAATCAAAAACTACTACAAATGTGCTAGTGCTATGTATAATCAGGAAGAGGACTGAAAACAATTTCGGAAGAGGAGGAAACGGAAAAAAAAACACAAGAGCAAAATAAAAGAGAAAGAAAAAAGAAAAAGAAAGAAAAAGAAAGAAAAAGAAAGAAAAAGAAAGTACAAGAAAAAGAAAAAGAAAAAGAAAAAGACAAAATGGAAAAAACAAATGTTATGAGTTGAAATGGTCGGGGAATTGATTTGAGTCTTGAATGAATCTTGCCAAAGTCACCTCAGCTTTCCGGTTGTTGAGAACCAAATCAAGTTGAGATGATCTACATTGGATTCGAAGCTGTCTAAGATTTCTCTGCAAAGACATCCTCAGTTTTTGGGTTTGCGGACAGAAATTCATGAAATGCCATACAGTCTCCCTAGCCCCACAAAAGGGGCAGAGAGGATCAAAAATCCTGCAAATTTTGAAAAGGAAGTTTCTCAGTGCGCAATGACCTGATGCCAGTTGATTGATCAGTGAGCTAGATGCTATGTGTAGATCTGAGGGCAGTGGCAGTTTGAGGGGGGGGGGGGGGTTGGCCAAGGTTGTCCTTTGAATCTTCCTATAATTGCCGCCAATTTCTAGGAGTTGCGCGGAGGGGGACTCCAACACATCCTTGGCCAGTTGGTCCGCCATTTCATTGCCCAATATATCCTTGTGGCCTGGGCACCACGCAAAGGTTATCTTCAGGTGAATTGGAAGGAGTGACAGTGATTCATCAGTTGCTTTGAACATTCCTTGGCCTGGTCTCGGAGACAAGGGGTCAATTATCTGTTGAAGCACTCCCTGGTTGTCCACCAAGATCAAAATAGCATGAATGTTCTCGCTTGCAATCAAAGTCTTGGACAGTCCAAGGGCTGCCAGGACTCCCGCCGCCTTGCTCTCATGATTCAAAACAAGGGTGTTGCTGCCAAAAGAATAAGAACTGAACACATTCCTTGCTGGACAGACCGCTGCCCCAGCACCTCCTTTCTCCGGATGAAAGGACCCATCACTGAAGATCGCCAACGCCTCTGGATCTGCATCATAGATAGAAACAAGTGACTTAACAGTGTGGTGTGCCAAATGTGTTCCAAGTGTCAAATCACATAGGGTCACAGTTTACTATTTGAGAATGAGACATGTTTCTAGATGTATTATTGCATAATTAAATTCTACCGGTCATTTAACCCCTAGTCACTCACTGGAACCACTAGGCTCCTCATTTGAAAGATATCTGGATTAAACTGTTATTCCAGACTTTAGGAATATATATTGATAGTACATAGTATAGAATTAGATTCAAGTGGATAGTTGTAGTATATTCAATGGATACCACCACCACAGGGCATTTATAAATGCACGCCAATGGGCGCACGCCCACGCCCATTGCACGCCAATGAAAAAAAGGTGTGCTGCCCGCACGCCTTTTTTTTTTTATCGGCGTGCGGGCTGCACGCCCACCCCTGGGCGTCAGCAAGCCTGTGGATGGGCGTGCGGGCTGCACGCCCACCCCTGGGCGTCAGCACGCCTGTGGATGGGCATGCGGGCTGCACGCCCATCTACAGGCGTGCAACACTGCAGGCGTGCAGTCGCACGCCCTGTTCAGAACAGGGCGTGCGGTTTGCACGCCCCGTTCAGAAAAGGGCGTGCGGGTCGCACGCCCTTTTCATGTGTATAGGCAGGGGCGTGCCCCTGCCTATACACATAGATTGGTGCACCGCCAACCTACGTATATAGGAAGGGGTGTGCCCCTACCTATATACATAGAATTGGTGTGCGGTGTGCACACCAATTCTATGTATATAGGCAGGGGCACGCCCCTGCCTATATACATGATGATGTCATGCGTACACCAGAGTGTACGCATGACATAAGCATCCCCCCCAGAGGATTTCAACCGCAACCACTACCTCACTCCTCATCCTTGATCACTTCCCCACCTCACAGCCAACCCCCCCTCCTCCACACCAACCCAGCCAAGCCAAGCCGACCCACCCGACCCGATCCAAGCGAGCCAGGCAACCGACCCGACACGGAACAACCGGACGAACCCCTAAGTGGGTATTTTTTCATTTTTTCCCCTGAGCCCCCGTGAGCCCCCCCGTGCCCCCCGTGCCCCTGTGCCCCCCGTGCCCCCGGTAAGAGGAAACAAAATAAAAAAGAAAACAAAAAACAAAAGAAAAAGAAAAAATAAAATAAAAAAAAAAATAAAATAAAATAAAAGAAAATAAAAAAAAGAAAATAAAATAAAATAAAATAAAATAAAATAAAATAAAAAAAATAAAATAAAAAAAGAAAATAAAATAAAATAAAAGAAAATAAAATAAAATAAAATAAAATAAAATAAAATAAAATAAAATAAAATAAAATAAAAAAAAAATAAAATAAAATAAAATAAAATAAAATAAAATAAAAAAATAAAATAAAATAAAATAAAATAAAATAAAATAAAATAAAATAAAATAAAATAAATAAAATAAAATAAAATAAAATAAAATAAAATAAAATAAAATAAAATAAAATAAAATAAAAAAAATAAAATAAAAATAAAATAAAATAAAATAAAATAAAATAAAATAAAAATAAAATAAAAATAAAATAAAAATAAAATAAAAATAAAATAAAATAAAATAAAAATAAAATAAAAATAAAATAAAATAAATAAAATAAAATAAATAAAAATAAAATAAAAATAAAATAAAAATAAAATAAAAATAAAATAAAAATAAAATAAAAATAAAATAAAAATAAAATAAAAATAAAATAAAAAAAATAAAATAAAATAAAAATAAAATAAAAATAAAATAAAATGAAAACAAAATAAAATAAAAATAAAAATAAAATAAAATAAATAAAACAAGAAAAAAAAAGATAATGATAAAAAAAACCAAAAAGTTAATCAGGGCCCATTAGGCCCTGTATTGACAGTGGGAAAAGCCCCAAAGGGCCTAGTCAAGTGGCCAACAGGGCCCACTATGACTGGCCAAAAGGAGCCAACTGTAGGGAGCCTCATTCCAGCTGTCAATCCTTGAAAAGTGGCCCCTAGGCCCCTTTTGGCCCTTCCCAGCCTCCCAAGGTTGACATTTTAGGGCCCCATTCCCCTTGTTCAAGCCCTGAACGGGCACACTAGCACTTGATGTTCTTCCACTCAGATCCAATTAATCTCTCCACATCTTCATTATCATTATTTTCATGCCAGCTGATTATTTCTTCTTGTTCCTCTGAACGCACAGATATCAGCAAGTATTCTTCGCATCAACTTTTATTACCCTCCAGCAGTGTAAGTGTATGTCTATCAAAGTAAATATCATCCAAAATTACTCACGCTGGCCGTTATTTACAGCAGAAAATGTCTCAGCCAGGCCAAAACCCCTCCTCCTACCATGTATCTCCCAACCCATATGGCGTCCACAATCAGCCGCACCCCCAACACCCTAATGCAATAATGCATGCCAGTGGTCAGCCTAGTGTCACCCAGTCTCACTTGGCACAGCATGTATGTAAACACTTCCCAATGCTTCTACTTAAATAACTGGCTCACACAGTCCTTCCTCCTGCCTCCATCAGCCACAACCACCAGTCCCATTTGGGCAACCCCCTTGGTTCCATGCCCCGTCCAACTCCACCATCCCTCCTCAAACGTCTGATCAATTCCCCAGCTTCCCCAATTACCTACACAATGCTGTTGCATCCTCAATACCCCCAATCACACATAATCCTACACACCAACACCCCAGCTTCACCAACCATGGCCACCCCGCATATCCAACAAACTCAATGGCCTTTCCAATTCAAAATCATGGCCAACCTGCACCCCATATGGGGCACCAAATACCATCATTTGGTCCATACACCAACATTCTCCCCCACCAATCATCCCAAACTGCCTCCTGTAGCAACAGTACAGCCTTTCAGGTTAGGAGGTGGTTGGTTGACGCTAGGAGTGGAATGTTGGGTGGTTTGGCTAGCTGGGGGGTCAAACGTGTTTGTTGGAGCTGCGCGAGTTGAGGACTCATGACCCTCATTGTCCGACTGCTCGTATTTGGCTTTGATTTTGTTGGCAAGAACTTCCAGATACTTGTATTCCTCGGGACTGCATGCGGGATGCTGAGCAAGCTCAGTGCATTTTTGCCAAAAGTCCAAACCTGATTTGCAGTGTGTTGGGGTGGAAAGTGGTAAGCAGGGGGTTTATTGTAATAAATCTTATGAGGAAACAGAACTTACGTGATTTTTCATGACCACCAGACATTGTTGTTGCGTGGAAATACGTCTAAAGTTTGAAGGAGGTGGATAAAACGGTGTTGCTGTTGGTTGGATTGCAAAGTAACACAGATGTCAGCTGCCACTCCTGGAACTAAGTACCTTTTGTAGTGGGAATATGAGAAAGGAATGGAGAAAAATGCCTTGCGGGGACTTTGGGGGGCACTTTGAGTGCTGGAGTGTCTCTAGGGGGCTTAGACAGGCAATGTGGGGCCTGGTATGCCTCTGTGTGGACTTCCTGGGGCCATTCACTGCCAGCATAATTGCCTAGGTTGAGTTCATCCCAGTTAAACTAGGATGCAAACAACCAATTTAAATTAGGTTGACCTCAACCAATGAAATATAAAACCAAGGGGGGTCCCTTGGATTTATATTTCATCAGTTGATTTCAACCAAGTTTAAATTGGTTGAGTGCATCCCAGTTTAACTGGGATGACTTCATCCTAGGAAATTATGCTGGCAGTGATTTAGGCCCAGATGTTTCACATTTGGTGATGCAATGGGGGCTTGGGAGGGGGCCTAGTGGCCTATTCAGTCCTTGAATGTGTCCATAGGGGCCACTGGTTCTAGTTGGCCCCTTTTGGCCAGGCCCAGGTGGCCCATCTGGCCCCTTTTGGCCAGGCCCAGGTGGCCCATCTGGTCCCTTTGGGCCAGGCCCAGCTGACCCATCTGGCCCCTTTGGGCCAGGCCCAGCTGTCCCATCTGGCCCCTTTGGGCCTGGGCCAGGCCCAGCTGGCCCATCTGGCCCATTGGGGCCAGGCCCAGCTGGCACATCTGGCCCCTTTGGGCCAGGCCCAGCTGGCCCATCTGGCCCCTCAGGGGGGACAGGGGGGAACGGGGGAATCAGGGGACATTGACTTACTTGTCTGGCTTGAGGTTGTCGGGCGGCTGGGTTGTTCCGGCGGCTTGAGTCGGTGGTCGGCTAGGCTGGGTTGGGTGGGTGGTGGGTCAGAATGGGTGCGGTGGCTGGTCTGGAAGGTGGGTGGGTGGGGTCGGTGAGGTGGTGGTTGGGGAGGGATTTGAGGAGGGGGGGGATGTCCAATCAGCAAAGGATTGGGGGGAGGGGGCGTTGGGGAAGGATGCTTATGTCATGCGTACACTCTGGTGTACGCATGACATCATCATGTATATAGGCAGGGGCGTGCCCCTGCCTATATACATAGGTTGGCGGTGCCCCAATCTATGTGTATAGGCAGGGGCGTGCCCCCGGCCTATATACATAGAAAGGGCGTGAGAACCGCACACCCTTTTCTGAACAGGGCGTGCAACTGCACGCCTGCAGTGTCGCACGCCTGTAGTTGGGCGTGCAGCCCGCACGCTCATCCACAGGTGTGCTGACGCCCAGGGGTGGGTGTGCAGCCCGCATGCCGATAAAAAAAAGGCGTGCGGGCAGCACACCTTTTTTTTTATTGGCATGCGATGGGCGTGGGCGTGCACCCATCGGTGTGCAAATATCAATGCCCACCACCACATGGATACCACAACCACCACATGGATACCACAACCACCACATGGATCCCCTTACCACCACCATCATATGAGCACCTCTATGGCAGTCACACCAGCAGAAATCCCTAACGTTTTACTATAAAAGGAGGAGTTTTTCTCTCCTCAGTTTGAGCATGCTCTCCTCAGTTTGAGCATGCCAGAGGAGGAATCCTAAGGAGAACACACATCTCATTTAGAGCTCCATCACAAATCCAAGTAAACCCAACAGTGTGATCTCAATCAAGTGACCCATCATCATCTTTCATACCTCAGAGGATACATAAGTAGTCCAGTAGCTAGTAGCATCACCATTTGTGCTCTTAACAAGTAAAATTGACTTTAACCCATTGTGCTCTTAAACTGAAGGTTAAGGAAGAGGGAAAATACACTTTGAATAGTTCACATATAACATCAGTTCCGTCAAGAATTATTTTTACTAGTTTATCTACACTTCAATTACAAATATATATAAAAAACACATAAAAGATATATACTTTAAGACTTATTTCCATCATCTGACTCAATCCTGTTGTAAACCACCCCGGCTCTATTTCCCATACAAATTCCACTAAACCCATTTCCACTGAAGTCAAGTTTTGATCTAGGTCTGATAAGAGACTGCTACACATAAGTTTTATCTATCATTAGTTTGCCACAACAAATAAAATAAATGAATGTGTTGTGATAGCTCTTGTGTAGTATCATAGAGGGACAGGTCTTTCAAACCACCCATAACAGTTGTAATATCTTCTTAAACATTTGAAATATTATTACTGGTATTTCCCCCTCGCAGAACTGCCATCCGTCCCAAAGGAGTTCTCACAACGGAGACAATGGCTTCATCCTTAGACAACTCCAAGTGTAAATATTCAATATTTTGCATAGTGGTTCCACCAAAATCAAAAGACAGTTGAATATGTTCGGGTTTCATTCTCATAGCCCAGTTTATTTGATCTGTGGCTATCCCATTACACGCCAAGTCCGCAAAAGTCGCCGCTGATTCTGATCTGCTATTGAGTATGAAAGAACTGATGATGTTATTAGGCTTAGATATCACAAGTTTTCTAAAGAAAAAGGAGAAACTGGTTCTGGTAACTTTGGTCATGAAATCGGGAACAGCAGATTGGTACTGTATGAATTTGCTTGAAGAAGATTTGAAAATGCCCAGGGTAAAGAGCCCCGCTAGCCAGTTAATATTTGTTGCCAAAGCCTTAACTTTTCCCCTATTTGAATTGGTGGCCCACAGTGACGCCCCATAGTGGACCCTAGGAAAAAGGACACTGCATGTCAGTTTCACTCTGTCATTCTCTTTAGCACCCCAACAAGAACTGCCGAAGATCCTTAGCTGATTGAAGGGTTTGTGGGCCTTTTCTTCTAGAGCCCTGAAATTGAAATTGAGTAGGAGTTTGCCAAAGGGATTGGCTGGACACACTAGGAAAGGATGACATTTAGGGCCTGTACCATAGCTTTCCAGGGATTTTGACCCCAGATTCCACGCCCCCAAAATTTATGTTATTTGGTTTTTTTTTTCTGCTTGGATTTTCGCGCCTCAAAATCCCCGGTTTCTTAAACAGTGTACCATAGAATACTACCAACTAGACCCCATTCCATCATTGCCTCACCAGTCAAACAACCCCATCCCATCATTGCCTCACCAGTCACCCAAGGACAACCGGCTCCGACAAAACCAGCTCTGACAAAACCAGCTCCAACAAAACCTCTTGATACGGGCCGCAATTGCGTTGGTTGGACCACCATATGTTGCAAGTTGTCAGCTGGAGTATCTCTGGTTGAGTCTGTTTTCATCAATCTTTAACCAGATCTCTTGCATTTCCTCATTGCTCCAGAGAGTTGTTTGGTATTATTTCCAATGTGCATCCAATTGAAGAATTTGGTTGGGACACACTGTTGATATGTCACTCAACTTGATGGGTGCACTGAGCAAGCCCCTAATTGTTAATCCAAGTTTCTGTGATGCTTGACTGATTTTGCAATCCCTCCAACCTGTTTTCAATATCAGAAAGTCCAGCAGACAGTGCTGTCCAACAGAGCCACATACGGTGCCATCGCCTCACCAGTCAACCAACGGTGGGCTGCTAAGCTATTTGACTGCTAAGTGTTAGCGTAGCGGGTTTTTTTTCCCCAGAAAATTTGTAGCGTTAGCTGAAATTTCACTCCGCTACACTAACAGTTAGCGTAGCAACAAATTTTTCAGTCCATTTTTTTGTAGCGTTAGCTGGGAAAATTTACCACTACGCTAACAAGTAGCGTAATGTTTCTGGTGCACCAGGAAAAAAAAGTTGGCACCTCTATGGAGGTGCCTTCGCTTATCTCTTACCTATCCTCAACATATCAACACTGTATCTAGACTGTATCCCCCAATGTAACCAAATGTATCAATGTGGTATCTTGCATTCACACAACTGCTCCAAAGTTGAAGTATTTACATATATTTAATTAATAATTTGTTACAAGGTAAGTAAAATCCTCCAAACCTTGAGGAATGACCAAATTCAGATGAAGAGCTTCATGTATATGAATTAAAACAAATGAATAAATTCAAACCGTATTCTAAGGACATATTTTTTGATTCAGGTTATTTGTAACTCTGCTGAGTAACCATTCCCGTGAGAATATACATACATATTCTAGTTCATCAATCAATTTAATGTGAAAAATGTATTCAAGTTAGAACCCTGATTTATGAAGATTCATACCCTGTTCTTCAGTGTGCTTGGTATTCTCAATCTTCCAGGTCACATGGTATGTGTGCATGTTTGATCTTATCGATTATGAATGATCTTGACCAGGATTGATTAAATCAAATTGTTGTATCTGGGTGAATCCTGATGATGTCCAATATTGAAATAATGATATTACCAATCACTTAAAACTTCCAGAGCGTACAATAATTCATGAGGGTAAATTTCAGTCAAAAATAAAAACAGCTGTCATGGAATTTGGCGTGATTGAGAAGGGGTCTTTTATATCAATTAAATGTTGATTATTATTTGGGTACCATGTTAATAAAAAATATCCAGTATTCTCAGCCAGAACTAGTTGTATGGTTACTGATCAGAATAAACTTCAACCATCCATACCCAAAATAATGAGTTTGAACTCAGAAAAACAACACAAAAAAAATTCTGAAGATTAAACATTCATGAGTTATGTACATCAAGTTGGGGTGTGAAGCCGCATGCATTCAGCTTCCAGGAAAAATCGAATAATGAGTAAATGTAAACTTAGCTAGAACCTTTCTATAATACACCAATATGAAAGCACTGTTCTGAAAACATATCTATGATGAATTTAAATGCATATTTTAATTTCAAGATGATTATAATAGGAACCTTGCACTGACTTTCACTCCGAGGCTTATATGATTGAGCTCCTTTCTTTCTTTCCATTACAACATTAATTGTTTTTAATCTGAATATATATTGATAAGGATGTGGAAAATTTAACTAATTCAAGTCACAAAGAAATGGCAGAAAAATGTAGGATACCTGCTGAGTTTAAACTGACAAGTCATGAGGAACCATGAAAAGGAATAAATGCTAGTCAAACTTTCACTTGTGAGTTTGGGTTAAAATTTGAACAACTATTCCTGGGTTGGTTGAAATTTTAAAGTTAAAAAGTAGCTCATGAATATTATATGGTGTACTGATAAGTTGTGTTGTATTTTGATTCGAATTATAAAATATCCTAAGCTGTGTTAGATCCCCCTTTTTACTCCCAAGGCCTGATAATGGTAATTGCCTGGGTGATTTGTTTTATTATTATTACGATACCAATACCTTGATATAAACCTGGACATTTATTTCTTAAGGAAAAGAAGCAATTGACTGTTGTAGGTTTGCAACATTCTTTTTGTAAATCTGACTAAAGCCTTATTCAATATTATTTGATTGATAAAGAGAGTTTGGAATATAGATGGAATATCAAATGAGATATACTGTGTATATACTTAAATCCATTAAGCTTGATATTTGAAATTATCTACACACTTCCAAGATGTTTGCACAATTTTCCACCAAATAGTTTGCACAGTTTTGAAAGACATATTTGGTCCAAACATTCCTCATAATGCAAAGTAATATGTTACAAAAATGATCTTCATTGACTTGCAATGTCAATATATCATTCAGGGGGTTAGTGCATACTTGGGATAATTATCTGGTCTCTGCAGAATAAGGTATATAATGAAGTAATTATTTGATGGCTTATTTGGCATGAGGGTATATAATTATAACACTCAAAACTTATGAATTCCACGAGAAAAAAAGAAAAAAGAATTGTTAGATGTTGGTACCAGTACAAAAGATTTTTGGATTTGATTGAGACAAGCAGTTGTGAGTGTTTAAAAGTTCATTTGGATAAGGTACTCTTATAGCTAAGGGGTCATGCACACCAAAAATTTGAGTGTGATATATCCACACAGTTATATAACAAGCGACATGAATTTTAATTTAAAAGGCCCTTGGATGTGTGAATTATGTAACATGCATAAACAATACTAAGGGTTAAGTGCTAAACAGTTCTTAACCAGGCAATGGAGATGTCTTGACATAACCTCAACAAACAAGGAATGTTGAGGCAATTCACATAAATTTTGTTTTTGAGAGATATAAGAACAAACAAATCATCAACAGAGGTTAGATACCCTTTGTCCTTGGATTTTCAGAGTCGACCCATATATCAAGGGCAAGATGCCCATAGATGCATGGCTTGAGGCACACCACCTCCTCCCAATGTCCACCATGGTTAATCGCAAAATATCTACACTATGCCCCACCCAAGCTAAAAGGGAATAAAAGATGATACACATTGTCAGGTAATCCAGAAACGTATTCATTCTCTTACCAAAACCAACAATGTCCGAAATATCTTGCTTAGGCTTTTTCACTACACTCGTTGTCCGACCTCCACAATCCTCCAACCAGTCCACCAGTGGTCTTTGAGATGCAGTATTTCACCGAGGAAGAACAAATCTACATATCCTCTGCTCGAATTATGAAAAGGTTGGAGATCTCAATGACCATCAGAGCTGTTTGATTGGTCCATTGATTGGGGAGATAGGTCAACTTTCTGAGCCTCTTTCCTCAAGATCGTTTGTTGGCAATTCAAACCCAAAGAAAATATTTCTCTGACTCTTCTATGTGCAAGCCCAAAATGGAAATACTTCGCATGTCCATGGATTTATATTTTCACCGTTTGGTTTGTTATCACGAGTGATGGAAGCTTTCTCGTTATCAAATATTCCAATCAAGAAGATACCCAACTATCAGCCAAGCCATTTTTTTGGTGTCAGCCAAATTGACAATTCACCGAAAACCACACCTTCAGAAAAAACGTTCAAGATCCCAGGATGCCGAACAACACTGATGGATCACCAATATAAAGCGGTTGAATTTATCCAAAGGGGCGAATCCGATCAGATATCAATAGCTCATCAAATATGGACAAATCCAGATAACAAATGGGTAAAGCGAATATTTTCAGATGCCGTGGCCCAAGGACTTGTTGAGAAGAATATTACGTTTGAAAGTCATGGGTGTATTCTTGCGGATGATATGGGACTAGGAAAAACTCTGACAACGTTAAGCACGATTCAACTCTCACAAAAGCAGGCTATTGCATTTGCCAACAAAAAGCAAGATCAAGATGAAATGCGGACTGCTGCCACGTTAATTATCTGCCCGTTATCGACGTTGGACAACTGGATTAACGAAATCGATACTCATTTTGATAACGGTAGCCTCCCATACAAAGTGTTTTACGGTAATGAAAGATTGACCATTCAGTTTCAAGATATTTGCAAAGTTGCAATTGTTCTAGCGACGTAAGAATCGATTTGCAATTCTGGATCAAAGGCAAGTGCTGATAGTCAACAAGTTGGAACGAGCAACCAAGTGAGGAAGGGAAGAAGTGATCTGAATCTAGCAAATGTCAGATGGTTCCAAATAGTACTGGATGAGGCGCAGTAAGTGAAGCCATGTATGGTTGTATGAGCATGATAGTATAAAATACAACTGAAATAAATTGTTAGTTATATGAAGGATCCCAAGACCAATCAAAGTACGGTACTCCTAGGCTTAAAGGCACAAAGAAGATTGTGCCTGACAGGTACACGGATGCAGAATAACCTGGGAGATCTGCACAATTTGCTGAAGTTTCTTCAACTGCAACCCTGGTCAAACAACTCAATCTGGAAGCAATGTGTCGAGGTACCGGTCCAGCTATGTGATCCTCGGGGGATATTAACACTTCAAAATCTTATGAACGGAATCAGCATGAGAAGGTTAAAAACAACAGTGCTAGAGCTTCCTGAAAAACTTGAAAGCATTGTTAACATTGAACTGAAATCTCCATGGAATGAAATCTACAAGAAGAACCATGAAACATTTGCGATCCAATTTGGAAAAAATCGAATTGCTGGACAAGGATGGAACTCTGCGGATTTCTTTGGGGAACTTGTAGATTTACGGCAACTATGCGACCACCCAGCTTTGATTGAAAAGGGGCCAGGAATAAAGGGCTATGGTTGGAATGAGAGTTCCAAAATTGTACATCTGGCTAGCGACATCAAAGAATTTCTTGGGAGAGGAGCTGAAAATTGGGCAGTAATATTTTCAGAATTTAAAAGGTTCCTAGAAATGTGAGTCTAAATTCTGGGTGACTGAAAACTAAGGGTAGATAAAGAGGTTACACTAATATGAAATTTTTGTGATTGTGTAGAATTGGAATAGCTTTGAATGATGACGGGATTCGGTTTACAACACATTATGGAAAGACAGATCATGAGATGAGAAAAAAGAATTTGGAATGGTTTCGTGGTGATTCCCAATGTAGAATCTTGTTGGCAACAATCAAGACGGCAGGAGTAGGCATTGATCCCAGATGTGCGCAGAAGGTATATATCATGGTGAGTTGAATAAAACTATTGGGATGTAGGAAATTTGATGGATTAAATTTTGTACAATGTCATACTAAATAGGAACCGACATGGAACCCAGCAGTGGAGGAACAAGCTGTAGATAGACTGTATAGGATTGGACAAAAATCAAAGGTACAGGTTGTGCGCTACTGTGTGATGAATGGTATTGAGGGAAATATCTTTCAGATCAAACGGAAGAAGGCTGAGCTGGCCATGTGAGTAGTTTTTGATTTCAATGTCTTGAAAGAAGAATGGAAAGGATGAATTGATGAAATTGGTTGCAATAGGTTGAGTGTTCCGTTGAGTGAAAACCTGGAATTTGAAATGGTGAGATGTTCAATGAGGGAAACCAACTCGACAATATGAATTCAAAAGACTTGCCTAGGATGGAGAAACCTGTTGTATAATAGCTGCAAAATCAATTTCTTGCTGTGGTTGAAGCAGCAATAAATCAATTTCATTGAGAGAGGTGAGGAAGTCTGGATGGTAACAGTTTTTGGGAAGTCCAGAGGGTACTTTTACAGTCCTCTCCTGTAAATCACTGATTTGACAAAGGAGAAAGAAAGAATCCCCATACTTGTACCGTTTACCGAGCTTCTCAGCTTTATTCTTCTCGTAAAGATGGTCGAGTTGATGACCTAATAAGGAGAACATTGGGGAACGCCATGAGCATTGAATCCTCTGAAGGTTACCATTGGGAAGTTGCTCAGTGTCTGAGCAGCAGGCAGAATTGCCAAAGATATCCTGGTAACCAACAGGAATGTCCAATGTGGTGAGGATTTCTGTACGTCGTTGAGATAGCTGGAACAAAGAATTGATAGTCAAGAATTGAAACAGGAAACCAAGAAGAATTTAGCGGGCCTGCTTCCGCCACTTTGACTTTTTCACCTGGTATGCTTTCTTTGCAATTTCATTAGGGGAGTATTTATTTTTCTCAAGATCGTTTTTTTTTTCAGAAAACCAGCATTTGAGAACAGCGATTGCATTTGATGGAGCATGATGAATAGGATTGATGGGAAAGTTGGCTAAGGCACCGTTGTGGTATGCATGGTCAAAATGCTTGAGTATGAAAGATGAAAAAAGCTTGTTCCACTGGGAATCCCAGGGAGAAGCCCAATGAAAAGTTGCCAAGGGGAATGTTGCTTCTTTCAAGTCGCTGAGAAATAAATCAAGACATTTGAGTGAAATGCCATGAAGCATGTTGGCTGATGAGGGGGTGAGGGACATTCTGGAACAAATGGGATGGCTAGTGATGGTTAATGGGAGGGTGTTGACATGTTGAATCTGTTCAGGTGATGGTGTTGCTTGCCAATGTTCCTCAGCAAGGTGTTCAATATTCAGGAGAAGGCGGAAGAAAGAAGCCATGGACCTGGAAAAGTGAGAGGTGGGTGGAGGGATGATTTCTAAAAGGGCCTTGTTGAGGTTCTGTCGATTGGCTGGAGCTTTTCCGTTTTTGAGTGACTTGACCATGGCTGTGGTTGAAATAAGATTGTGTTGAAATTATTTTCTTGCACTGGGTGAATATATATGGTTCTGGCTGTGCTGAATTCATAATCAAGAGTTGTGAATCAGTGCCCCCATTATTGTGTGAGTTGGTGGGAATGGTGGAATGAGGTACATCTCGTGTGATTTTATTAAGCCCGGCGGGCTTAATTTATTAATGGGTGTGTACATCTCCTGTGATTTGATTAAGCCCGGCGGGCTTAAATTATTAATGGGTGGTGAGGGAGGATTAATCCCGCCGGGCTTAATTTGAGAAATAACAAATGTGACATGTGTAACATATACACAACATGAAACAAGGCCACCCAGCTGTTGAGTTCAAGCAAAAAGGTTGCCATTAGGTGATGGTTCAAAGGAACATGGGGCATGCATGCCATGCATTATGCATCTGGAGATATGATGTGTTGCAAAGAATCTTGATCTAACAACAGTGTTACCAAGGAGAAAACAGTACTTGCTTTACAAGACAAACCATACCACTCACAATATAATTACGTTGAAGAATGCACTCTCGATGGAAAATCTGCCAGTTTACGGAGTTGGGGTGTGATCAAGAGACCTACAGGGATTCCGAAACAGGTGAACAGAAGGCGGGGAAGGCATGGACAGTAACATGTTTCAAGTCACATTTCAAAGCAATTATGAAGAGGAAGACACATGAACGGGAGATGGAAGACAAGCCAAGTCCCCATACTTTAAAAAATATTCAAGTTGAGTGGTATTGACTTCTGTTGATAACATTCAATCATCTGGGCTGACTTACTAGGAATGGGTAGACTGGAAGTCCAACAATTTTGACAACAACTATTCCTGACATATCAAATCGAAATGTGAATGAAGGCCCAAGTGATCATTCAATAGTCAACACTCAAACATCTCGAATAAACACGTTTCAGCTTATCCCTCAACATAGTCTAGCAGTAATGCTACAAGCAGCTTGCCTTTCCCTTATTACTGGTGTCCGTGATAAAAACGTGACGCAGTTTTGGAAGACAGAGATTGAAAAAGTGAAACAACTCGCACAGGAATTTAAGTTTGAAGGATCCTCAATCATCAGCAACATACCTCTCTTGAAAACAACTCTCATACAACGCCTTGGATTTGATGTTGGTTTCTCAAAGATGATCTGCTTCCCAGATTGTTTCAAACTGTATCTGATTCCTGAAATGCCAAGAAAGGATGATGAGTTGAGTCATGAAGCCAAAACCACGTGTACGACTATATTCTACTCGACATCAAAGAAGTTCCTGAAGGAGGTTGAAAATGAAGAACAACTCTGTGACGCAAAACTTGCCACAATTGAAGGATATGGTGAAAGGATGATCATCAAGCTAGTCCGAACGTTCACTTTCCAACCTCTGAAGAACTGGCTGTCTCACAACCTCTGGCTACCTGGCTTTGAATGTCTTGCCGATTCAAACCTCAAATATGAATGCCAGAGGAATGAAAAGATGAGTGATGTATGGGATGGAAGTGTATGGAAAACCTTTGTGGGACCTTCAGATTCGAACGAGATTTTTACTTCAAATTCTGGGAATCTTGTATTCAGCCTATGTGTTGACTGGTTCAATCCGTTTGCAAAGAAGCCTGGAGGAAAGTCGGTATCCTTGGGGGCAGTGACTCTGGTGTGTCTCAACCTACCATTAACGGAACGATACAAAGTGGAGAACATATACTTGTTTGGGATTATACCAGGTCCAAAGGGGGCATTGATAAATGCACGCCAATGGGCGCACGCCCACGCCCATTGCACACCAATAAAAAAAAGGCGTGTTCCCCGCATGCCTTTTTTTTATCGGCGTTGTGGTAATCCATACCTTTTCACATACAAACATCAACAACTTACATTTCCTCTCACATATACTTCATTGTTATTACATAATCAGATTCTACATACAAAACTACCCCTAGTCACTCACTCAAAGTACCCCTGATTTCCCTTTGGTTCAGAAGTTATTGGCATTCTTAGAATATTACCACTTATAACCACATAACTTTACCAATACTACAACCCCATAGGATATTATACAAGGTATTGATTTATAAATATACAGTACATAAATAAAACACAGATATTACATACTTTTCTTTAGTTTATATCTTCTTTGGTATTAAGTTGTACAGCACAGTCATTTATATTACATAGTTACATCTTCTGCCTTTATCATCCTCTTTGGTTACTAGTCACATTACATTCCTTATATACATAGTTACTAGCTACATTGGCTCATCTTTCTTACACTATCACTACTCTCTTTTGGTTGTATACCTCTGAACACATTTCCCCTTTCTCTTTACTGCCAGGATCAGCCATCTTGTGCCCTTTTGTATAAGTAGAACTCCCCTTAGTTCTATGGATAAATCATGCACTCCCCTTTTATTAAAAGTACAGTTTACATTTACCTTTACCTTGAAACCTTTTACATTTACTTTTGCATCAACCTTTACACAAATAACAATCATAACACATACCCTATACTCTTTCTCAGTGCTTTTCTCACTCCTCTCAAGGTCCCTGCCTCAGATTGATTAAACAACCTAAGTCCCCATTAGTAGCAGCAGTCTAAGGATTAGTAGAAATATAGCCACACCTTTTTCTTTCTTTTTCTTAGTGAAACCCTTTCCCCTCAGCATTAGTCAAGAAGGGCAGCCTCATCAGCACCTGTAGCTTCAACATCTTCTACTTACTGGATTTGTTGTCTATTTCCCCTTCAAGCTCTTTCCTGATCCTTTAGGAGTTCCACAAGTGGTGTCCCAACAGTGGCCTTATTTCCTTCAGTTTTAATCTTTCAGTCTTAGTTTCCTGCTACTACACCAACTTACAATTTCAAATCAATTCTATCATACCTCATCCCTTCATTCCATTTCTAAGTGCATCACCTATAAATAAAACCCCTAAAAACATATCTTCCTGTTAGTTTCTCTACATATCACTTCCTTGTCTCTCCACTTACTTTCCAACATGTCCAGCCCTCAACAATCCCCTGCCCTGAACATCAGCAACAACCTAGGAGAAACCTCTGGCCTCACCCAAGGATCAGCTAACAACAACCAAGGATCAGCCACCAACAACCTGGAACCTAGTATCACCAACAACCCCAATACCTCTAGGCCTGCTGCTCCATTCCAACTGGCCAACCCTGGCTCATTCACTCACTACAGAAATAACCCTGCAAACTCAGAAAGCTCCCATTTGGAAGGATCCAGGCATCAGTCCCCAACCCAGCAAACCTCAGACAGAATGAACACCCACTTTTTGGAAAGAGAAGCTGTAATGCCCAAGTACCAAGGACCAACCAAGGCTGTCAAGATTAAACCATTGGACAAGGAACTATACTTTGATGGAACCAATATGCCTGTGGAGAAGTTCATTAAAAGGTATGAGAATGCTGGATCAGCTGATGGAGCTTCCTCTAGGGACCTGGCCATGCAAATTATTTCTTTTCTCAAAGGGATGGACTTAAAGGATGAAGTAGAGGAGATGACTGGCCATGAGGACTTGGATTGGGAGGTCTTGAAGAAAAAACTCTTGGACAGATATGGATCAACTCTTCCCCTGGTGAAGTATACCAAGCAGGACCTAAAGAAGCTCAACTACTCTACCATCCAAGCTGGAGGAATTAAGACCCTGGAGGAATTCAAAACATTCAGGACTAAGTATGAGGTAATAACTAACTATCTTTTCAGAATGGGACAGACATCACATGTGGAGGAATATAGGGAAATATTATTGGACTCACTCAGCCCAGAATTGGAATCTTCAGTCACCAAGGAACTCATCAGGGAAAACAAGATGCTAGCCTCAAAGGATGGAGGTGATATTCTTCCAAATACCCAGGTCCTGGTCACCTACATACACAGGGAGGTTCAGTCAGCTTCAGTAATGGAAAGAAGGAAGACATCCAGGAAAGATATCAGTCAGGAACCAATCAACACACCTTCCATAGTTCCACCAGTTCAACTCCCACCTGTATACAAATCCCCAGCTCCAACCACCTCTAATTCCACAGATCAGAAACTGGACTCCCTCATTAAGCAATTTGCAGCTCTCACTGCTGGAAAATCTGCCCCACCTCATTTTCCTGGAAATCCTTCTGGACAATCATATGGACCAAGGAACCCAGACTTCAAGTGCTTCTACTGCTTCCAACCAACCCACAAAATCACCAGATGCAGTCTCTTAACCTATGATGAATCAGTTGGATCAGTTCTCAAGGATGGAAGAGGATTCAAACTTCCAGACAGCTCACCAATTCCCTGGGATTCCAGCAGGGCAATCAAATCAGTTGTGGATAAATTTATCAAGGATTCCTCAGAGGCCACTACATCATTTGGACATATATCTTCCTTCGGCCAACTAGAGGAAATGGACCCAGAAATCCAAGGATTCTACGAAGCAGACCTAGGGAAAAGGACTAGAGGAAACAAGGACCAAGAGGAAGAATCAGATAAAGGAAAGAGGACCAAGAAAGACCAGGAAACTTTAATGGACATGGATCAACAGGACTTACTCAGAACGGCTACCTCTTCCCCAGGCCCCAGTTCCAGGTTCCCTTCCAATCCTCAGAATACTAAAGTCAGGTTCCAATCCAGTGAAGAATCAGAAAAACCAACCAAGGACAAGGCCCCAAGGAAGACTTACTTGGAAAAGACTCTGGCCAAAGAATAACCAGGAATGGAAGAAGAAACAGCTGGCAGGATTCTGAAAGCCATTGTACCACTCACAGCAGGAGAAATATGCGCCATAGCCCCAGGAGTGGTGGACCACATCAAGAAAAGGATCAGTAACAGAAGATTGCCAGTGGACCCAGATATAACAGGAAACTCTGCAGCATTGGAGGAAGGAGATGAGGATGAAAAGGATTCAGTAACCCATTACTCTTGCCCTTTAGGATATGTCAAACTCACCATGTCTGGAAAAACCTTTGAAGCCCTTTTGGACACTGGATCCATGGTCAACATCATCCCCGAAGAAATGGCTCATCACCTTGGATTAGTTATAACAGAAAAACCAATGAAGCTCAAAGGAATTGGAGGCCACCACACTGGAATAATTGGGATTGCTGAGAAGGTGGAAGTACTTGTGGGAAGAGTGACCAAGCTTGTTCATTTCTGGGTGGCCAGAGGAGGAGTTCAGTTCATAGTTGGAAAACCTTTTTTAATGGACATGTCAGCAACCATCAAATAAAATGGACCTAGGGAAGAATCACTCTCAATAATGGAAAAAGGACAATCTTACCTGGTACCAATCCTTCTCCCCATCCATCACAAATGGGAAACATCTCTTCCAGTCAACCTTGTTACCAGGGATTTTTTGGACCAAGGGCAGAACTTCCATTTCTCCAAATAGGGGAAAGGGACCTGCCAAAACAACCATTAGAAAATTATGCCCCTTCCTTTTCAGAATCTCATATCACCTGTGCAGCAAAATATAAATCAACACTAAAAAAATCAAACCAGTCAATCAACCTATGCCCCTATCACTCAATCCACCTCTTTCCAGGCCAGAACTGTCTAGAGATCCATATGCCACCCCTTTAAACCCAAATCCTCCAGAATTCATACCTACAACAAAGATCACACAAGAAAGACTGGATCTCATTAACTTTGGCCCCACTGGATGGCTGTCAAAGGAAGGACACAAATTATTAGTATGGGTCATTACCCTCAGGCAGGAAGCTTTGGCCTTTTCAGAAGAAGAAAGAGGAATACTGAAACATACCTATGGACAACCTTATATCATCCCAGTCATTCCCCATGAACCTTGGCAACAGAAACCTATTCCCTTACCTGCCCCCATCAAATCCCAATTTATTGAGCTAGTAAGGGCCAGACTCAGGACTGGCCTCTATGAACAATCTTGCTCCAGTTATTCCAGCCCAGTTTTCTGTGTGAAGAAACAAAATGGAAAATTGAGGATAGTGTCATACGACCAGCCCAACGTACTAATAGGCGAGCTTTAACTGGTCGCAGCGCGAGGAGGGAGGTAAGGAAGTGGAATGCTTCGAAGATAATCCTTAATGGTTCGAGGATACTCCGAGGATATGTTCGAGGATGCTTCGAAGATAAGTGGAACTTACTTCGAAGATGGCTAGGAACAAAAGCGACGCTGGCACGGTTATGGCAATAATAACTATCCAACTATTGAAGCGTTGTGGTGATCCATTCCACTTCATTACCATATTTTAATAACTATTATTTACTTATAAAACTCAAATACTTACATATATACACATATAAATCCCAACCTTATATATATTCATCATTATTATTACATTATCAGATTCTACACCCCATTTTAACCCTAGTCACTCACCACAACTACCCTCAATTTCCTCATGGTTCAAGAGTTACAGGCAAACTCAGAATAATACAGCAAGTTACAGTATAAAGCAAGGTATAGAATACAGTACATATTATAGTTAGATATATTTCACAACCAAGATACATAATACATATAATATATACTACATAACATATTACATATATACATAAACCCTACCTTTCCACTACTCATCTGTCACTGTCAAAACCATTTCATATGTGTCACTGTCTATTCTACTTCATCTGTCATATTTTCCTTTCTCTAGCCTGATGGCTCATCTTCTCTCTCAGACATATAAGGACACCTGTTCCTCCCTCTTGTTCCCTTATGGACTCCATAACTTACTAACTTACCCCCTACATATACAACATTACAGATCCCATAAATTAGTATACATACTTAGTAGAGTTACCATCAACCTAAAATATATCAATATAAATATCAGTTTAGATTCAATATAAGAAGATTGCCCCTCTCTCTTGCTTGACCCACTTTGACTCCATAAGCTACCAACCCTGCCCCATTTTATACTATATATTTTTTTACCACTCACACCCTCTTCCATTCCTCCCACCTTACAGGTGTAGTAGCAAAGCTCATCAGTACTAGCCATCTAAGAATAAATAGAAATTAGCCACACCTTTATTTTATTCTTAGTGTTACACTCATTCCCCATAGCATTAGTCAGGAGGCAGCTCTTATATCAGCACCTTTGTCATAACCTACATAGTACTAGTGTAGTTATACATATCCCTTCCAAGCTCTATTCTGCCCTTTGAGTAGTTCCACAGCGTAAAACGTATGATATTAATTAACTGAGGAAAGAGAGAAAGAGGAAAAGTACAAGTGTTTTTATAGTGAAACTGAAAATGTACTGAATGAATGAATGAGAAGAAACCAATGCGCTGTGCTGACAAGTATGAGAAGAATAATTGGAAAGCACATGACGAATCTATACAACATGACAGTGACTCAAAGATGGAAGACCTGGGAAAAGGGAAGCGTGGCTGTGTTGAATTGAAATGCTGTGCTTCGAAGAATTGGAACGGTCTCGAAATTCCGTCCGGAGTTAGAAGGTCGAAGTCGGCTGGGTCGGAGAATGGGTTATTGAACCAGTCGAAGGATGAGAACTGGCTTGGGAGTATGGCGTATGGATTTGGTTCGAAGTTGATATCTTCGAAGGTGTCACGCGAGGTTGTAAAGTGAAAGGTTGAGTAGGTTCGATGAGCAATGTGCATATGCATTTCGAAGGAGTGCTTTCTCGAAGTTGAATAGCAATGGTTCGAATGCCTCGAAGTTGAATAGCTGAGATGATTGGTTCGAATTTTCGAGCTGAGCCGAGCTGTCGCGTGACAGATGCCCGGGTATAAAGACGGCGAACTCCTGTGAGCCTCGAAGTAATTATCCCACAAACTTCCACCCACAATCACTATCCCTACCACCACTACTACTACTACTACTACTATTTAAATTAAAGTTCAATTATTTAGATTAGATCAAAGATGGTCGAAGAAGTTGATCGAAGATGTCGACGATGCATCAGGCAGAATTTGGACTGTACTCCAAGTACTGCGACGCGAGGGGATAGGAGTAAGTGCGAGGGATGTCGAGTTACTAGAGTACCATGTGTCTTCGAGTTAGGTTTCCCTTTCGAAGATCTTACCACAGCCTTTATTCCACGTCGACCCTCCACTACTATAACTACTGTTCGTCGTTTAAGAATCCCAACAACCCCTCCATCTCCACCACCACCACCACCACCAAACTCTCATCCACCCCGCTCGCCAATAGCCGTTGGACGGCGCCGAAGAAACAACCCAAGGGTCGATTATCGCTTGCCGGGTCGATTGGGTACGCAGGAGGTTGAAGGGCCGGATTTACGTAAGTGATGTTTGATTCGAAGAAGAGAGGGAAAAGGAAAAAAATGAAAAACTGATGGCTTGGATCGATTAGTGTTGATAGAGCCGCATCGCAGATATACGACCCGGTCACCCATGCCACCACCAGTGTATTCGTATTCTCCCCCCCCGGTCTATCCGAATGATCGAGTGCCGATGGTACCGGCAGTAGCCGACACTCCTTCGACGAATGTCGAAGGAAGGCAAGGAGAGGCGAACAGAGAAGGAGGAGAAGAAGAAAGAAGGGAACAGGAAGCGAGGGAGGAAAGGGAGAGGACTGCGAGGGAGACGGAAGAGAGGGAACGAGTGTCGAGGGAAAAGGAGGAAAGAGCCAGGGTTGCGAGGGAAGCGGTTGATAGGGAAGAACGAGAGGAACGGGAACGGTTGGAAAGAGAGGAAAGGGAAGGAGATGCTTCGAGGCACGCGGCGCTTGATTCGACCGATGCTCGAAGATTGACGACTGGCTTCGAAGAAGGAGGTTCGAGGAAGCGAAAATATCAGGAAGAGTTGGCGAAGGAAGAAGGATGGGGAAGGAAGAAGTCCAAGAAGAATCGGGCCGAGAAGTTGGAGGCGATTTTCGAGGAAAGGCAAGGGAAGCAGGTCGAGTTGCTGAAGCGAATGTCGAACCTGATCGAAGAAGAAGACTTCGAAGAATTCAAGTTGATTGTCGAAGAATTGGCGGAGAATTGGGAGGAAGCGGAAGAAGAGTTGAAGAAGGAATTGTAAATAGGATTTTAGTTTATATATTTTTATTTTTATTTTTTTTTTTCAGAAAACAAGGAGAAAAGAAAAGAAAATAAGAAGAAGTTTTTTTTTTTTTTTTTTTTTTTTTGTAAATACATTTTGTTTATTGGTTAAGGAGAAGAAATTTGGGATTTTTGTTTTGAAAGAATTTTAATGTTCGAGAAAAGAGTTTGGGAATGAGTGAGATAGAAGAGGAAACAGAGAAAGAAGCGTAAGGTTGGTTCGTGATTATTTGAAGTGAGTGATTGAGTTGACAGAAAAAAAAAAAAAAAAGAAACAACAAAAGAATAGGAAACAAGAAGAAGAAGACAGAGAGAGGAAACAATGGTAGGAAAAAGAATAGAAGGGTTTAAGAAGGATGACGAGGTTTTCGAGGATAAGAATTATGGAAGTCTCGAACCAAGTCGGGAGAGTTTCGAAGGTGAGAGGCTGGTTCCCAAGAGGTTCGATCTTCGTCAGACTGGTATCCAGTCCATTCGACGAGGTATTGTAATTGTCCTTTGCGTAGCCTTGAATCAAGGATACGGCTTACTTCCCACTCCAGGTGATCTTGAATATTAACGGGTTCAGGAGGGGGATGAGTCTTGCCCGGGTATAGACCCTTAGCTGGCTCTAGGAGGGAGACATGAAAAACTGGGTGGATAGCACTCCACTTCGAAGGAAGAGTGAGTCGATAAGCATTCTTCGAGACAACTGATTCGACAGGGAATGGGCCTAGTTTTCTTTCAGAGAGTTTCTTGGCGGGTCGAGTTGTCCGGATGTTCTGAGCGTCGAGCCATACTTTGTCACCGATATTGTAAGATGGGGATTTGATTCGAAACTTGTCGGCTTGAAGTTTGTACCTTTGACTGGCTGCTTTGAGATTGGTTCGAAGTTGCTCTTGAAGAAGCTTAAGGTTGGAAAGGTAATCGGCGGCAGGAGTAGAAGGGGAAAGATGGATTGGATCGAAGCTGGGGTTTCTGCCGTAGATTGTTTGGAAAGGGGATTGTCGGGTCAAAGAATGAGTGGCGTTGTTGTAGGCGAATTCGGCTAGTGGGAGCCACTTGCTCCAATCGTCTTGCTGGTAACTGACATACATTCGAAGATATTGTTCAAGGATTTGGTTGACTCGTTCGGTTTGACCATCTGATTCAGGGTGATAAGCTGTTGATAGGTTCCGAGTGATCTTCAGTTGTTGACAGAGTGAGGTCCAGAAAGCTGAAACAAAAAGTGAGCCACGATCGCTGACTATATTATCAGGGAGACCATGCTTGGAAAATACATGTTCAATAAACAGGTTAGCAAGGTCTTGTGAAGTACAAGTAGTCTTGGTTCGAAGAAATAAGGACATCTTCGAAAAACGATCCACTATCACGAGGATAGCGTCATGACCATCTGACAATGGGAGTTGGGATATAAAATCCATGGAAAGGGAATGCCAAGGAGTAGGCGGGAGTGGAAGCGGTTGAAGCAACCCAAAACCCCGATGTTTCGAGGATTTGTTCCTTTTGCATACATAGCAACGGTTAACATAATCTTTTACTTCTTTAGCCATTCCGGGCCAGTAGAAGTCTCGAGAAATTAGCTGGTAAGTCTTTTCTTGACCGAAATGACCTGCTAATGGGGAGTCATGTCTTGATTCGAGGATATCCAGTTTGATTTGAGGATCATTGGGGACTACGATTCTTTCTTTATATAAGAGCAAATCACTATCATCATCAATAGTATAGTCCTTCGAGCCCTTGCTTCGAAGTGCCTGACAAGCTGGGTCTTTCCTTTGAGCCTCACGAAGCTCGAGGAAGTTGCGATGCAGTTCTCCGAAGTGGATAGAATTAAGAGTGACGGGATTGGAAAAAAGAGTTCGAACATTATCAGGATTATTATTGGCGAAGGCTCTCCCCCCTCCCGGGTAAACGTCGTCCCGACGTGACAAAGCATCTGGCACTACAGCCAATTTGCCAGGACGATAAGTTATAGTGAAATTATATTCCGAGAGGAGTTCAGACCAACGGATCTGCCTGCGAGTAAGAACTTTGGTGCTCGTAAAGTATTTAAGAGCATTATGGTCAGTCAGCACCTCAAATGGTTCGGTGAGACTAAGCAAATAAGAACGCCATTTCTTCACACAATGAATGATTGCGAGAAGCTCCTTGTCGTGAACTTCATAATTAAGTTCGGCGGCATGTAGCTTGCGTGATTCGAAAGCTATTGGATGGAAGTTCTTCGAAGAAGTCTTCGAAGAAGAGGGAAGTTGTGATATAACACCTGCAATGGCGTAGTCACTAGCATCAGTCTCAATCAGTGTCTTACAGAATTCACTGAAATGAGCTAGAATGGGCGCCGAAGTGAAAGCTTTCTTGAGAACGTTGAATTCTCTTTCTGCTGCTTCGGTGAACACAAAAGGAATATCCTTCCGAAGAAGGTTAGTAAGATTGACGATGGTTTTGGAATAATCTTTTATAAACTTGCGATAAAAATTAGCAAAACCAAGGAAACCTTGAAGAGACTTGACACTCGAAGGTCGAGGCCAATCAAGAACCTTCTGACATTTGGCAGGATCCATGCTAATGCCATCCGTGGAGATGATAACTCCGAGGAAGTGAAGGGAAGAAATGTGGAATTCGCACTTGGATAACTTGGCGAAGAGTTGATTTGCCCGAAGGCGTCGAAGCACTTCCATACAATGGTTAGTGTGATCCTCGAAAGATGTGGAATAGATTAAAATATCATCGAGGTACACGACGACATAAACTTCGACGATATCAGCGAAGATATCGTTGACAAAGTTTTGGAAAGTAGAAGGCGCGTTGCAAAGCCCGAAAGGCATCACAGTATACTCGAAACTGCCAAAGCGGGTACGCATTGCTGTTAGCCATTCATGACCTTCGGCAATTCGAACCAGATTATAGGCTCCTCGAAGATCAATCTTCGAGAAATGAGTAGCACCATGGAAAAGAGTAAGAAGGTGTGACATAGGAGGAACGGGGTAAGCATTCTTTCGAGTGACATTGTTCAACTTCCTATAATCAACACATAGGCGGAGTGATCCGTCCTTCTTGGGAACAAATAAAACAGGTGAACCTGTGTTCGACTTGCTTGGTCGAAGAAAACCTTTTGCTACATTTTCCGCAATGTAGTCTCGAAGAGCAGTAGACTCCTGCTTCGAGAGAGAATAGACTGGGCCTGGCGTGGGAGCTGGGCCGGTGAGTTCAATCTGATGATCATAAGTCCTGTGTGGGGGTAGTTTATCAGCTCGAACGGAAGAAAAAACATCAGCAAATTCATGGTAGATGTCGGGAAGTGTCTTTCTGATGGTTTCAATATCTTCGATGTCATCATCATCTTCGAGGCTAGGAATTGTCGAAGAAGGAGGATGTGACAGAACCATGGAATACAAAAATCCTCTAAAAGAGGGTTTGGCCTTCTCTTCGAAGAAGGAGGAAAAGGGTAAGTTAGAGCAGTAAGCAATTACTCCATGGTCATTCGAAGTGGGAAAAGATGGGGAATCAGGATATTCGAAGTCTCCTGGCGGAAATATATCATCTAACTCAATGATACGGTCAGTTAAGCTGTTTAATTCTTGGTTGACTGGAAAAGGAAAGTTAGTTAATTGAGATGGATTGGTTCGAAGGTTAATTACTCCCTCTTTCCAGTTAACATCTGGATTCCAATGAACTAAGAAGTCATGGCCTAGAATGGTATCATCCATCCCAGGGGCATCCAAGACTATGAGATCCCATTCGAAGCTGGGGAAAGTTTTGAAGTCAAAAGTCCATCTTGCCTTCTTCGAAACCCAAAAACTAGGTTCCTTCGAAGAATTCACTAAGAACACCGGGAATTTGGTGACCTCGGTGAGAGCAAGGGATTTCTGAATGGCGAAAGAGGAACTGATGAAAGAAACATTAGCTCCAGAATCCAAGAGGACCCTATAAGGTTGATTCGAAGAATCAAAGAGAATGAATCTCGAACTTGGGACATCATTAGTTATCTCACAAGCACGAAGGTTGACTCGCGGGGACATGGAAAATAAGTAGTTTTCTTTGCAAGTCTCAAGAGAACTACTATCTAATTTTTTGACAACTTAGCTGCTTCACGGGCTAATCTCTTGGAGCAAACCTCCAACTTATGAGTTCCACCACAATACATACACAATCCCTCCTTCTCACGCCTTGCCCTTTCATCCTGATTGAGATTACCGTCTTGATTGAGCTTCTTGCTGTATTCAGGTCGGGACTGGGGTTTTGAGGAAGCGGCGGATTTTGAGGAAGTCGAAATCTTCGAAGAAGTCGAAGGCTTCGAGGATGTGTTGGCGAAGTTCGAAGATCGGTGTGACTGATTCTTCGAGGAGTCGCTTGGTTTGGCGGAGTGAGACTGGTCTGGCTTCTTGGTTCGAAGTTTGTCGTGATAGCAGTTGTCCAGCTCGATTGTTCGATCGATGAGTTGCTGGAGTGTCGAAATTCTCTGGCCACTGATAGCGAGCTGATCGGTGATTCGAGAGGGAAGACCTTTGCGGAAATGGAATGCAAAGGCGGCATCGTTCCATTCGATGCGGGATTGAAGAACTCGAAATTGGGCAATGTAGGTCGAAGCCTTGCTGTTGTCCTTCATTGAGAGGGAATTGAGTTCGAATTCCGCGTTGCGAACTTCATTTGGGTCACCAAACAAGGTGAACAGCTGTTGCTCGAATCGTCCCCAGTTGTTGAGTAGTGATTCGGGGTTGGTGCTGTCGAGAAGTTCGAGGTATGGCTCGAACCATTGCGAGGCTCGGCCGCCCAAGTACGAGGAAGCGTACAAGACCTTCTGGCAATCATTGGAGAAGGTTTTGGGGTCGTTCGAAAACAAGATCTTGCAGGATTGTAGGAATCCACGCAATTTGGAAGGGTTCTCACCGTCAAACTTGTCGGGTGCCTTCATCCCAGGGGTCCGGAATTTAGGCGTATCGGGGCCACCGTCCGATTTTTTCAAGGCTTTGATGAGTGACAACAGGATTGTCGAAGGATCTTCATCGGAGGTGTTGTGACGAGCTCGAGATCGGCCGCGAGGTGGCTCGTGGTGAGTGGAAGACTCCGAATCAGAATAGAGTTGATCCAAAGGATTGAGGGGAGCATTCTGATGACGGAGGGAAGAAGAGGGAACCGGGTCGAGGGAGGCTCGCTCCGTAGGGGTCTGTTGGGGACGCCGCCGATCAATGCCTTGATCGAGGGAGTGTTCCGCAGGGCCCTGTGACCGGGTTCTCGGCGGGGTACGTTGCATTGCCAAGGGAAGGGTTTACAGCAGCGGAAAAGCTGTTGTAGCAACAAACGTAGATTAGAATATCGAAGTTTGTTGTAGG
The DNA here is from genome assembly GCA_007896445.1 of Puccinia hordei. Taxonomy (NCBI): domain Eukaryota; kingdom Fungi; phylum Basidiomycota; class Pucciniomycetes; order Pucciniales; family Pucciniaceae; genus Puccinia; species Puccinia hordei. The sequence continues at coordinate 113,091 of RDRW01000224.1, read as the reverse complement.
AGTTAATTAATATACTGTCATACGACCAGCCCAACGTACTAATAGGCGAGCTTTAACTGGTCGCAGCGCGAGGAGGGAGGTAAGGAAGTGGAATGCTTCGAAGATAATCCTTAATGGTTCGAGGATACTCCGAGGATATGTTCGAGGATGCTTCGAAGATAAGTGGAACTTACTTCGAAGATGGCTAGGAACAAAAGCGACGCTGGCACGGTTATGGCAATAATAACTATCCAACTATTGAAGCGTAAAACGTATGATATTAATTAACTGAGGAAAGAGAGAAAGAGGAAAAGTACAAGTGTTTTTATAGTGAAACTGAAAATGTACTGAATGAATGAATGAGAAGAAACCAATGCGCTGTGCTGACAAGTATGAGAAGAATAATTGGAAAGCACATGACGAATCTATACAACATGACAGTGACTCAAAGATGGAAGACCTGGGAAAAGGGAAGCGTGGCTGTGTTGAATTGAAATGCTGTGCTTCGAAGAATTGGAACGGTCTCGAAATTCCGTCCGGAGTTAGAAGGTCGAAGTCGGCTGGGTCGGAGAATGGGTTATTGAACCAGTCGAAGGATGAGAACTGTCTTGGGAGTATGGCGTATGGATTTGGTTCGAAGTTGATATCTTCGAAGGTGTCACGCGAGGTTGTAAAGTGAAAGGTTGAGTAGGTTCGATGAGCAATGTGCATATGCATTTCAAAGGAGTGCTTTCTCGAAGTTGAATAGCAATGGTTCGAATGCCTCAAAGTTGAATAGCTGAGATGATTGGTTCGACTTTTCGAGCTGAGCCGAGCTGTCGCGTGACAGATAGTTCATGATCTTCAGAAACTCAACAAAGTCACCATTAAGGATGCAGGACTACCACCATCTCCAGAGGAACTAATTGAATCATTCACAGGCAGGTTTGCTATGGACCAGGAGACATAATGGGAGGATATGATGAAAGGGAGTTAGCACCAGAATCCAGGCCCTTGACCACATTTGAAACCCCCCTAGGAAGATTTCAACTCACCAGATTACCCCAAGGAGCCACCAATTCAGTTGCAGTGTACCAGGCCCAGATGATGTAGATTCTTCAGGATGAGCTACCACAGAATATGGGGATCTTTATTGATGATGGAGGAATCAAAGGAGAAATTTCAGACTACAATGGAGCAACTCTAGAAGAAAACCCACAGATCAGAAAATTCATCTATGAATATGCTATCACTTTGGAAAGGATTCTGTATAGGATTGAAGAAGCTGGACTCACTATATCTGGACAGACATTTGCTTGTTGTGTCCCTGCCTTGGATTTGGTTGGTCATGTTGTTTGTAAAGAAGGAAGGAAGATATCAACAAAGAAGCTTAACAAAATTGAAACCTGGCCAGTCCCTACCACACCAACAGAAGTCAGAGGATTCCTGGGAATATGTGTCTATGTCAGAATGTTTATCAAGAATTACTCCACCATCACTGCTCCTCTCAGAAAACTTACTAGGAAGGACTCAACTTGGGACTGGACTGAAGATTGCCAGGCATCCTTTGAAGAACTGAAGAGAATTGTTGGCAAGGATATCACTCTCAGTAAGTTGGACTATGGACCTAAAGCGGGACTTATCAAACTATCAGTGGACTCCAGTTATATTGCTGCAGGGGCTATACTCACCCAGGAGGATTCCAATGGACTAGACAGGCCTGTTATCTATGAATCAGTGGTCTTTTCCAAAAGAGAGTCAGAATATTCCCAATCCAAACTGGAACTCTGTGGTGTCACCAAAATTCTCAAGAAGCTTCAGACCAAGCTATGGGGCCAGCATTTTCAGCTCAGAGTGGATGCACAATGCCTTATAGGAATGATCAACAACCCTTCACTGCCCAATGCCCCTATGAACAGATGGATTGCCTTTATTCAGTTATTTTCTTTTGATTTGGTTCATACACCTGGGAAGACTTTCACATTACCTGATTCACTTTCTAGGAGACCATTGGACCCAGAGGAAGAGAACTGCCAGAGTTTTGATGAAGATGAAAAATGGATAAAGCCTCACCCTGGTTTTGGACTGAAGATTTCTTCTGTTGGCCTGCTTCTGGGGACATCAGCTAAGTTGGGGGAGGAGTTATGCAACCTACAACAAGGAATCTGGAAACACCTTCAGGAATATCTTTCAACCATGAACAAACCACCTGGATGCAACCCCCTGAATTTCAAACAAATTCTGCATAAATCAGCCAATTTCTTCCTCTCCAATAATGTCTTGCACAGAATTAACAAACCTTTTTCCCAGATAGTTGTTACCACTCCCTCAGCCCAAAACAATATCCTCCAAGCTCTTCATGAAACACTAGGCCACAGAGGTATTTCAGAAACTTACAGAAGAACTAAACTCAGGTTTTGGTGGCCAGGACTCAAGAAAGGTGTAACCAAGTGGGTCCAGTCTTGTGAAGCTTGCCAGAAAAGGAATTCAGTATTGCCAATGGAACCCAAGAAGCCTACTGGAGCAGCAACAATCTTTGGAAGAGTCAGCTTGGATACAGTTCATATCAAGGCTGGGAAATGGAAATACCTGGTAATTGCTAGAGATGATTTGTCTGGATGGGTTGAAGCAGTTGGTTTGGACAAGATTCAAGCAAAGAAGATTTCACAATGGTTCTTGGACAACTGGATCTACAGATATGGAGCACCTTGGTCAGTTACAGTGGATGGAGGCTCAGAATTTGGTCAACAATTCCAGAAATCACTAGTGGAAGCAGGAATAAAAGTCAAAGTTACCACACCTTATTACCCTGAAGCTAATGGAATGGTGGAAAGAGGACATCAGGCCATCAAGGACACTTTGGTTAAACTATGTGGACAAGAAGGCAAGAAATGGAGGAATTATTTACCTCTGGTTTTATTTTCAGACAGGATTTCCACCAAAAGATCAACTGGATACTCCCCTTATGAATTGGTACTTGGACAGCCCCCCATCTTACCAATTGACTTAGAGTTGGAAACTTTTTTTGGCATTGATTGGGCCAAAGTAAACAGCACTCAAGATCTTCTGTTGGCCAGGACTCTCCAATTGGAAAATAGGGATCACATTCTTCAAAAGGCTCATCAAAAATTGCTGGATACTGGGAAAACATCTGTGGACTATTGGAACAGGAAGAAGACACCTAGAGAACCACTTCAAACAGGGGATTTGGTATTAGTATATAATAAATCCTTGGACTCCCAATATGGAAAACTCTTTGAGAACAAATGGAATGGACCTTACAGAATTACCACTCAAAATCCTGGAGGCTCTTATTCATTGGAGGAACTGGATGGCACTGCATTAAACAGAAGATATGCAGCAAGTCATGTTAAAAAATATCATTCAAGACCAATTGATATAGAATAAATTCCCCTGGCTTACCTAAAACACAAACAAAACAAAAAAATAATAAAAAAAAATTGGTACAAGACAAATCAAATAAAATAAAAAATAAATAAATACAATATAAATAAATAAAAAAAAAAAAAAAAAACTCACACAAAATAAAATAAAAAATAAAAATAAAGTAAAATAAATAAATAAATAATAATAATAAAAAAAAAAAAATCTCATTTTTTTCATTTTTCTCCTGTCTTTCCTGGATGATGGTATGCATCATTATCTAAAAAAAAAAAAAAAAAAAAAAAAAAAAAAAATCAGTTTCTTTTATTATTATTATTATTATTATTATTTTTTTTTGTATATTTAGAGAAGATTACACACGGAATCAAAGGCGTCCTGGAGGCGACTGTACAACCGGTGCCGAGATGCTGCCGCGGCCCGGGAATCGCGATGATTGGACCGGGCGAACTCGGTCAGGTGTTCGTTCACGGTATCGTGAAGCGCGGCCACCTCTTCTAAAGAGAACGAATCACGTAAAAAGGGGCCGAACAATGCAACATTGGCCACGTGATGGAAGGATTGAGCAGCCGTAGTGGATTCAGATTCGGCGCTGTTCGTCAACGATGAGAGAGAGGAACCAATCGACAGCGGGCAAGTAGGGGACGACATTGTAAAGGGATCTATAAGTAAAAACTATAAGGATTTTTGATTCAAAATATACAATAGCCCTTGGTATGGTATTTTGTGGAGGAAGCGAGGTGGGGAACGACGAAGATATCGTTGAAGCCCTTATAAAAGCCATCTCATCAGTTCGACGCCGGTGAACAACCCGGGAATACGTTCTTTTTCCTTTGGCCTACAATACATATTTGATGCCGGTGCACGAACCGGGCTTTCTTTTTTTTTGTCATCATTCATTTCTCTCTTCTCTCCGTTTTCATGCCGCCTTTTCCATTCCAGCAAAGAACGATTGGTTCGTTTTCATCTCCGAGGACGTTCTTCGACCCGGAGGAACGTGCCTCCGTTTTGGAGACGCTGGCGATTCCGCGGACGTTGTATTACCCGGAATTCTGCGTTTACTCTCCGCGCGGGCATTCACCCTTCATTTCCGGTTGCACCTCTCACCTCGCTGGAAAATCAAGACCACAATTTTCATTTTTTAAAAAAAAAAAAAAAAAAAAAAAAAAAAAAAAAAAAAAAAAAAAAAAAAAAAAAAGTAAAAAAAAATAAATAAATAAATAAATAAATAAATGAATAAATAAATAATTAATTAAAAAATGACCATATTAGAAAAAAAAAACAGACAAATTAAATTTTCTTTTTTTGGATACCAGATAATACAGGAGGCTGGGAAATCAAATCACCAGGAAGACTTAAAAAGGGACCCAGGAGGACAACTAAAAAAAAGAGGATCCCATCCAAAAAAGGGAAATCCCCCCATCCATCCATCCATCCATCATCCATCATCCTCATCCTCTTTTACTTTTCCCTCTTCACTTCACTTCCTGATTTCTGGACCACTTCCTTAATTATTATAACTCTTTACTCTCCTTAACCATTAGAGTTTTTTTTATTGAAACATATATATCTTAAAATTCCCTTTGCATATAACATTACCCCTTTCCATCACTTTCCTTCAGAATCCTTTACCCTTTGATACATATATAAATCTTTTAAAATCATTACATATTATAGGATACTCATATACATTCACCCTTCTTCTCTTGAATTACCACCCATGACCATTCTACCCTTTCTTTCATCATACTTTTAAATACTACATATTATCATTACCCTCTTACCACATCATCAACACCTCTCTTTCTTCTTGCCATTATCCTTACCCTTTCCTCTCTTCCCATATTACCACCACCCCTTTTTCTACATTATCTTCTTGCCATTACCCTTACCCTTTCCTCTCTTCCCATATTACCACCACCCCTTTTCCTACATTACCTTCTTACCATTACTATTGCTCCTCACTCTATTTCCATATTACCACTACCTCTTCTTCTACCTTACCCTTACCCCTTATCTTTCATTACTCTTTTAGTCCTCACTCCATTCCCATATCACCACTACCTCTCTTCAACAACTACCCCATAACATTTAAACCATTACCATTAACTTTTTAATCCATTTCCATATTACCACTACCTCTTTTCCCACATCAACAACTATCCCATTACATTTAAACCATTACCATATCACCATTACCTTTTACTCTATTACCATATTACCTCCAATCCTTATTAAATTACCCTTTACATCTTTTTAAATTATTACATATATTACATCTTACAGTTATAGGATACAAACTCTGGATTAGAAAGCACTGGACTTGGATAAAGGAATAACGGACTCACTTGGATGGTGGCTCTATGAGGATTACCTGGACCTTGACTTGGACCTTTGGACAGCAGAAACTTGGACTAAACCCTGGATCTCTCCTGCATGTTGTTTAGAATGGAATTTATTTTTAGGAGCCTTGGACTTTGGACTTTATTGGACCCTGGATTCATTCTGAGTTGGAATGTAATATAATTCTAGGAGGCCACTGGACCTTGGACTTTATTGAACCCTGGATCATTCTAGCATGTTTTTTTTTGGATGAATTTATTCTTTAGGAGCTCTTGGATTATGTTGAATATTGGCTTTTCTGGATATCTTGGACAACTATACTCAGGATTCAGTAATATATGTACACTAGGCCTCTGGATTTGGATCAAGACTTCCTTCTGCAGTATGTGGACCTAGGAATTGGCCACCTTGGATGGATCTGGACTTCCCTCTTTGGCTTTGGACTTTTCACCCTTTCCCCCTTACTCTCTGGAATTCTCTCTGGGAAAAACTAGTGGACTCTTATTTTGGATACAGACATCCTTTTGTGGCAGCACCTCTTTTATTTGGACTGGACCTCCTTGGATTGGATACAGACTTCCTTCTTTGGCTATGGACTTTTCCTTCCCCTACATACCCCCACTCTCAGTTTTCTCCCTAAAAGTTCCCTTTGCATCATCATTATTACTCTGGATCAGGTTCCTCTTTTTTCCCTGCCTGGGGACAGACAGCTTAGTTGGGGGAGGATGTGGTAATCCATACCTTTTCACATACAAACATCAACAACTTACATTTCCTCTCACATATACTTCATTGTTATTACATAATCAGATTCTACATACAAAACTACCCCTAGTCACTCACTCAAAGTACCCCTGATTTCCCTTTGGTTCAGAAGTTATTGGCATTCTTAGAATATTACCACTTATAACCACATAACTTTACCAATACTACAACCCCATAGGATATTATACAAGGTATTGATTTATAAATATACAGTACATAAATAAAACACAGATATTACATACTTTTCTTTAGTTTATATCTTCTTTGGTATTAAGTTGTACAGCACAGTCATTTATATTAAATAGTTACATCTTCTGCCTTTATCATCCTCTTTGGTTACTAGTCACATTACATTCCTTATATACATAGTTACTAGCTACATTGGCTCATCTTTCTTACACTATCACTACTCTCTTTTGGTTGTATACCTCTGAACACATTTCCCCTTTCTCTTTACTGCCAGGATCAGCCATCTTGTGCCCTTTTGTATAAGTAGAACTCCCCTTAGTTCTATGGATAAATCATGCACTCCCCTTTTATTAAAAGTACAGTTTACATTTACCTTTACCTTGAAACCTTTTACATTTACTTTTGCATCAACCTTTACACAAATAACAATCATAACACATACCCTATACTCTTTCTCAGTGCTTTTCTCACTCCTCTCAAGGTCCCTGCCTCAGATTGATTAAACAACCTAAGCTCCCATTAGTAGCAGCAGTCTAAGGATTAGTAGAAATATAGCCAAACCTTTTTCTTTCTTTTTCTTAGTGAAACCCTTTCCCCTCAGCATTAGTCAAGAAGGGCAGCCTCATCAGCACCTGTAGCTTCAACATCTTCTACTTACTGGATTTGTTGTCTATTTCCCCTTCAAGCTCTTTCCTGATCCTTTAGGAGTTCCACAGCGTGCGGGCTGCACGCCCATCCTTGGGCGTGGGCACGCCTGTAGATGGGCGTGCGTGCTGCACGCCCATCTACAGGCGTGCAACACTGCAGGCGTGCACTCGCACGCCCTCTTCAGAAAAAGGCGTGCGGCTCGCCCGCCCCTTCAGAAAAGGGCGTGTGGGTCGCACACCCTTGTTATGTGTATAGGCAGGGGCGTGCCCCCTGCCTATACACATAAAAAGGGTGTGTGGGTCGCACGCCCTTTTTATGTGTATAGGCAGGGGGCACGCCCCTGCCTATACACATAGATTGGTGGATCGCCGACCTATGTATATAGGAAGGGCGTGCCCCTTCCTATATACATAGAATCGGCGTGCCGACTGCACACCGATTCTATGTATATAGGAAGGGGCACGCCCTTCCTATATACATGCTGATGTCATGCGTACAAAAGATTGTACGCATGACATAAGCATGCCCCCACCCGCCCCCTCCCCCCATCCTTCGCCGATCGGCCCTCCCCCCCCCCCTCCTGAAATCCCTCCCCAACCACCATCTCACCGACCGCCCACCAGCAGACCGACTGCCCCCACCCACCTACCAGCTGGCCGCCGCACAACCCAGCCCAGCCCACCCTTCCCAATCGACCAACCCGAGCCGCCGGAACGACCCAGCCGCCTGACAACCTCAAGCCAGCCGCCAGGACATCGACAAGTAAGTTGATGTCCCCGTTCCCCCCAATCCCCTGCTCCCCCCCGTCCCCCCTGCCCCTCACCCAAAACCCCGCCCGCTCCTTGGCCAGCTAGGCCTGGCCCAGAGGGGCCAGATGGGCCAGCTGGGCCTGGCCCAAAGGAGCCAGATGGGCCACCTGGGCCTGGCCAAAAGGGGCCAGATGGGCCAGCCAAAAGGGGCCAGATGGGCCACCTGGGCCTGGCCAAAAGGGGCCAACTAGAACCAGTGGCCTCTATGGACACATTGAAGGTGTGAATGTGCCACTAGGCCCCCTTGCAAGCCCCCCATTGCACCCAAGGCCCAGGAAAAATGTGCAAGGGACAAATCTTGGCCTAAAGGGCCCCGGGAAATGCCCACAGATGCATATCAGGCCCCAAGTCCCCCGTCTAAGCCCCCTACACACCCAAAGTGCCCCCCCAAACCCCCCGCAAGGGCTGATATTCCCCTTTCTCATATTCTCACTGCAAAAGGTACTTAATTCCAGGAGCAGCAGCTGACATCTGTTTTACTTTGCAATCCAACCAACAGCAACACCGTTTTCTGCTCCTCCATCAAACTTTAGACGTATTTCCACACAACAACAATGTCTGGTAGTCATGAACAATCACGTAAGTTCTGTTTCCTCATAAGATGTATGACAATACACCTCCTGCTTACCACTTTCCACCCCAAAACACTGCAAATCAGGTTTGGACTTCTGGCAAAAATGCACTGAGCTTGCTCAGCATCCCGCATGCAGTCCCGAGGAATACAAGTATCTGGAAGTTCTCGCCAACAGAATAAAAGCCGAATACAAGCAGTCAGACAATGAGGGTCATGAGTCCTCAACTCGCCCAGCTCCAACAAACACGTTTGACCCCCAGCTAGCCAAACCATCCTACATTCCACTCCTAACGTCAACCAACCACCTCCTAACCTCAACCGATTCATTCCTTGGTTTCCTGATCTTCCCAAAGACCTCCCACCACCTCAAACAACCGCTCCACAACTGTCAGATTTTCTCTCAGCAAACAATGCGGCACCAACACTTCATCGCACACCAGAACCCACTCGAATTAACAACATACCAGCTCAATGGGACAACGAACCCGCTCCATTTGACAACGGCTTGCCCAAAGTTATGAACCCGGCATATGGCCCCATCCAACCCATAAGATCACCCAGGTGCAACAGCAAAGGCGAAAGCACCTTTCTCACCACCTCTAATGAGGCTTACCTTGATGCTATAGCTACCGCCATGGAATCCCAAAATGCCAAACGAGCCTTGCATAACTTATCTCAAAACCGTGATGACAACATAAACGACCCGGATGCCAAGGGGGAACCCGACCCTGAAGAATTGGGAATCAACCCTCCAGCCTCACAAGTCTCTTTGCCGTACAACCATCGTGCAGCCCCACACCCACATTCCACTATTGTTGAAAGTCACCCACGCCGGGCTCGCTACCGCTATCCAACTGCAATATTTGTTGATCCTACATCCAATGATCCTACATCCAAAAAATCCCAGCATCACACCCCAAGTACAGACAATCCTCCCTCATGTGGTGGAAGCCCAGTCCCTCAACAGGGCTCCTCTACCTCTCATCAACACTCTACCTCTCATCAACAGATTGTGCGTATCGACCCAAGGGAAACCGGCCCAAACTTCCCAAGCCACCTATTCACTCCTCACCCAACTGTCATAACGGCCGAACACTTGAAAGGCATGAAGATCCCCCGCACCGCAACCACTAGTGCAGTGGACAGTTCCAGTTCAATGCCCAGCTCTAGTTCAAACCCCAGCAAGAGGTCAACAGGCCCTCCTCGTCCTGCAAGGTCCACACGGGATGCATGTGAGTCATCCCCCTCTCCTTAAACACTTCGTGAACTCATGTCTGTCTTTCTGTTGCAGCTGTGGAACTATTTTTACCAGGCCCACTGCTTCCAAGATCAGTGGTAGAAAAGTTGAACAACGATTTGGCACGTGGCATTGCATGGTCCTTCACATCAGCTGAGAAGATGATAAAGAACATCGCCTATGTCCTCAATCACCTCCCCCATATTCTCTCTCGTCATGGCCCAATGGACCACAATTTCAAGGAAAGAGTGTGGCGGGACGTTACAATAACTCTGGCTGCTTGCAAATCAGGTAATTCTCCTATTTACTATCTATTTAATTGAAAATGACACTGACTAATTTTTGTGGTGTGGTTAAGAAAAAATCCTCCACCCTGCTACTTCAATGTCTCTGATCACTCATGACATGATCAACATGGATCAGATTGAAGTTGTCCGGGCCAACAAAAGCAAGACAATAACCAACCAAACTCAGGTACACACACTGGCTACAAACATGGCATCATTCATCTCTCCTCCTGACACGGCATACCTCCGACTCAAATCTGCTTTACATCAATGCTGGGCTTTTTGTCATCTCGAACAGCAGGGCGCCCAATGGGAACCCCTTCCACTAGATACAACAAAGGTCCACTCTGCTCACTGGGGCTTCCAACGAACCTACGAGAACCTGGGGACATTCGATGCCAATTCACCAAACCTTGGCGGCCTCATGCTTGTGTCACAGCACCTGGTGGGGGCAATGTCAGCTCTGGCGTATATCTGCAGCTTATCCGACTTTACCCGGCCACATCCAAAGCATACAAGGACAGATGAGTGCTCCACAAGGAATACACCCTCTCAGATCCAGATGCTAGCTGGTCTGCTTGTTTTTGGTCCAACATCAGTCTTCACATTCAACAGACAGACTGCCAGCAATGCCAACGCTTCAGCCTTGCTAGAATTTGGGGCCAAAGTCCTTAAACAAAAGGTGGATGGTGGTATTACTCTCCCAATGCCCCACCAAACTTTAGACAATCTTCGTATATATTTTCTGGACTTCTTGTGTGCTATGGGCTTCAATAAGATTGGTGAGAATGGAATCCCCCAAGTGGATTGGGAAAGAACCTACAAAGAATTTCACCACTACTTTGCTACTCACCACCTACTCCACATTTTTTCTCAAGATATAGAAATAGCATTGTCCAACTATCACGTCTGACTTGTATGGTATTTAACTCCTATCCTGTGTCTCCAGCTCTACATGTTGCATGTTCTATTGATCACTTCCATCCAAATGATACATTATTTGCCTCTTGGTTTATCTTTTTCCTACATTATAGGTGTCAGTCTTGGTGTGCAACTAAAACTTATTATTATACATATGATATGATACTAATAACTGAAAATTGTATTAATGATCAGTTAAAAGTATGATTACCTAACTTTATGCTTATATACTCATATACATATGCTTAACCCCAATTTCCAGTCACGGAAATGAGGTGTTGTGTAAATTAGGGGAGATAGTATAAATACAATGTGTTTTACTCAAACCCCGTGCACCGCAGTCCGCATACCTTGAAGTTCAACCCGCGTGACTAAAGCCCGCGCCAAAGTTGGAATATAAGCCCCCGCGCAAGCATCAGGCCCCTTACAGGCTCTCAGCTTGGCACGCGGACTGCAAAGTCATCCAAGGTACACCCAAAGTAACAAAAACACACCCAATTAACTTCATTGCATAAGTTACAAATGTAATGAAGATTAATGGGGACTAAATAAATGATTATACCAGATTGTATTATTATTTAGACATATAAATAAAATTATATTGACTGAACAAACAGTACAAATAATACTGTGGCTTATTATAAAATACAAATAAGCCACTAGTATTAATCTATAACAACCAGTACTAATGTACTACAGACTGTAAGTCAACATAAATAAATAAATCAACTAATGAAATCAATTGGTGACGTGGATTCAAAGCAGGGGCTGCTGACGCGTCACCAAGAAAGCAAAAATGGCCAAAATGTGGTCCAAATATCCCACAAGTTGGCCAATAATACCTACAGGGTCCCCAGAGGTCACTCAAGACTATTTAAGGAGGTCGTCAACCGCCCAAAGAAAGCTCCTCATGCTTTTTTATACCCACCAACAACCTTACCCATGTATTATTAGATATACAACTTTTTAAAACAGTATGGTAAGCGTATTAGTAGTTATTAGCCCTGTCTTCCCCAACAACTCTACAGTGACCATCCAGCTCCACCATCCACCCATCAAAGCGCCCAAAACTGCCCAGTTTCACCCTGAATATGCCCAAGATCCCTCAAGGTTTATTACTAGTAAGTAATAACCCTTTTCTTGGAGATATTCCCCACTTACCTTTCCTGGTGTTAAGCCACCCCTGTGTCAACAGGCCCCAGTGTTCCAGGTACTTAAATCCTCTGCAATTTATTTTCAACCACCTGAGAGAGATTTAAACCACCCCTGATTTATCAGGCCCCTATTATATTAAATTTATTTAATATAATTATTACCTTATTTTTCCTATTTTTCCTCTAAAGTTTACGTCACAATTCCCCCTGTTTTATTTGGGAATTATAACCTTAAAACCTTACCCAGAGTAATATCACTCTTTCCTTGTATCCTTGCACCACTTGTAGCTAGAAAGACTTGTCGTTGGCATCAAGGAGGCTGACAATATTCAGGAGTAATGTTGACAGCCATTACTCTACTTTGATTTATGGAAACAAATTTAATATAGTAATTACAAATCAGAGGAGGGGTGTTACATTGGCTTGCAGGTTTTGGAGTAAAGAAGTGTGGCTGGTTCAATGATGCTCAACCAACCAGCAGCTTGGCTCTTTGGAAATGATCTAGGTATGGACGGTGGAGGGAAAGGTACTAGGCCACGCTTGACTATAACATGTATCCAGTGATTCCCGTTAATTAGGGCAAGATAGATTGGGCTTGCTGGTTTGGGGTCGGGTGCAACAGTTGAAGGGAGAAACGTCATGCAGCCAGCTGCTCGGTCGTTTGTGAGGAACACCACTGGCCTATTGTATGCATTAGCCAGAATAGGACCACCATCAAGCCTGCCCATCCACTTGGAAGTGGGCACTGGTCCCTTGGGATTCTCCACGCGAATGCTGTCGTAGGTCTTCTCGAACATTTCTGGTCCACCTAGCTTCCTCGTCCAAAGTGCCCTGTTGATGTCCAGCTCGTGTAACATGTCCAATCGCACTTGATACCACCCATTGTCTCTAGCATACGGGCCCTCGGGTTTTTCAGAAGCCAATGCATGTGCCACACAAGAATACCCACAGTTGCCATTGCCTTTGGGGTTATAACTTGATTGGACATACTTAATGACCCAAGGAGGTAACTCCTCAACCTGGGGGAGATGAGGGCGAATTCAGCATAAGCACAAGAGTGTGAGTAAAGTGCTTTGCTCTCATGAGTAATCATAATGAATTCACACTATGTTCACTTACTGATTTATCAGACATAACCTCTTTAGAGGCTTGAGCCAGTGTCCCTAAGGTGGGACCACTTTTTACAACCATACTTTTATCCTGAATTCAACCAGAAAAGCCAATCAGTTATCATGTTGACTCATTGAATGGGCTCATCCTAACCCTTGAATTTACCTCCAAAGTGGGTGGCCTGGGGGGGTCATTGGCCTGATAATCACCTTCCGTATGGGACATAGGAATAGCATCCTGATTTGCAAAAATACAACAGAACAATTAGGCCAATCACTATTAGGAGAATCTTGTTGGTTTGATTAAAGGGGCTTACCAGGGAAGTTGACATTGAAGTCCCGGCAAGAGGAATATCAATTGGATTGTCCTCTGCAAATTCACATGCATCTCCTTCAGACCCAAAGGGATCTCCATCACTGCCATCAGATTGATCAATGGATGAGTCTGGTACTCCACTAGATGACCCAGAATGACTGCCTTCTGCGGAGCTCCCTTTTGCCAAAGACATCTGACTCATTGCAGATGATACTAAGGGCTTTTCTTCCATACGGCGTTGGGACTTGGGCCGGTCGGAAGTGGGGGGACTTGCTTTCCGCTTATGTGACGTGCGGCCTGGTTGGTAGTCTTTGTTGGCTGCATACGTAGATGGTAGCTGAGACTTTGGAGGTCGGCCTCGTCGCTTGGCCACACACAGTGGGCTCTCATTGTCTTCCTCAGAAGATGTTGCGGGATCAGGAGCCTTTCTTGGTTGGCCTCGGGGTTTTGGGGCAGTCAGTCTGGCCAAGGTGGGCAGCTCATCAGGGTCTTCCATTGATGAAGAGCTATCTTGTTGCAACTCGTCTGTCCTTCTCCGGCCCGCTTGATTCTGACTGGTCCGTGCGCGCTGTTTCCCTTTGGCTGTCTGTGCCTTTTCAATCTGAGACTCCACGATTTCTGCCTGAGTAGGATCTCGGGTTTGCACACGGCGGCTTCCATTCTTCTTCTTCCAAGGTTGATTTGGTTTGGATTTTTGTCTGATGGGGTCTGGCTCAATCAGTGGGACCACATGTGTGTTTGCAACAACTCAACGGAAATTCTTCATCAGTGCTGGCAAAGCTGTGGAGGGGTGAGATTCCAAGATCTCCTGCTTTAGCGCCTCAAAATCATCGTCAAAGTTATACGGCTCCTCATCAAGGTTCTGTAATTTAAGCAAGGTCAAACAGGATTAGCCAATGGGTTATGGAGGAGGGGGAAGGTTTATACACTGACTGGGCCATCTGGGTTGTAACACAATTGCCACTGGGGATGAAAGTCCGCTGGTTCCACATCACCCTTCTCTTCAAGCAACTTTTCAATCAAGTGTGCACATGGGACCCCCATTCCCGCGTTGAAGTTTCCCGTACACTGCCTGACCGGATCGTCATGTTTGTCCTTCTTCATTTTCAAGTACTTATTGTACTCTCCAATGGCCAATTTGAGCGCATGGGTGGAGATCTTGGTGTGAAGCGGCTTGAAAACGTTTGGGAGTCCGGATAGCCCTTTGATCCTTTCATGGCCAATGGTGACCTGTGCTTCGTCCAGTTGCCGGTCCACAGCTGATGAAATGGTCAGGAAGAGCGTAGCAAAGTCGATCTTGCCAGATGTCACGTATGTTTTGAGCCAGCTATGAGCTGATTCATCTCTAGATGACGTCAGATTCCCCAAGTGCGGGATTCTCCCAGCCCATTCAGACATGAATTGTTTGCGAAAGGGCAGAACATGGTTCTGAACATTTGCTCGTTCCCTGAGGTCCACCTGAAGCTTTCCCCAAGCTGTGTCGAATGAGGGTTCGTCCGGTGCGTATGTAACCTTGTGCCATAGCTTCATGAAATTCGTCCATTCTTCTGCCTCGGATGCAAAAGCCTGTTTGCAGTTGGTGACAATGTTCCGATCAATGTGCCAGGCGCATAGGTTTGAGGTTGCATTTGGGAAGTGCTCCGCAATTGCATTTCGGAGAGCCACCTCTTTGTCCGTCACAAAGACCTTTGGAGAGCTCTCTGGTTCCCATACCGACCTGCAAGAATTGATAGGTGTATGTAGAATTACCATCAGATTATCAATCTCATACTAAAAAAGACAATCACCACACTCACTTCAACTTATTCAGAGCCCAAGAGTATGCCGCATTTTTCTCATTCCTCATGAGACAAAATCCAATTGAGAACGAGTTGTTTGT